>PRKT01000240.1:789858-807999 GCA_003671525.1 Saccostrea glomerata
CCCCCGGGGCAAAATCAAAATTCCGAAACCTTACTGCACATCTACATGACACCACCAATCATCCCTCAAAAGATGATTTGGCTGCTGAGTAAAATGTAGAAGGAGTTCAGGGAAGACGGGACTTTTTGCACAAAAAACGTCATTTTTCGACCCCGGCATTTGACCCCCCGGGGCAAAATCAAAATTCCGAAACCTTACTGCACATCTACATAACACCACCAACCATCTCTTAAAAGATGATTAAGCTACTGTGTAAAATGTAGGAGGAGTTCAGGGAAGAAAAGTGTGACAGACGGACGGACGGACGGACATGAGTAACAACAATATACCTGAACTTTCTTTAGAAAGTGCGGGTATAAAAATGAGGGCAATAAAAGTAGAGCAATAGTTAATGTCATTTTAATGCTATTAAACAGTTATTGACTGGGTATGAGGGCAACATATGGTTTGTTGGACCTAAAGGTAGAAATGTTGCCCCAGGCCGCAGATCAACATTCTTTACTTCAGGTCTAAAATCAGTTGTTGCCCTCATACCCAGTCAATAACTGTTTTGGTATACACATTACTTCAGATGAAACACTAAAACTGAAAACATTTGAAAATATTTCATCAAATTAGTAAGGTAAATCTTGGCTTGTTCAATAAAAAATTGTTCAATGAAACAGTTGCAGAGAAATTAAGTATAAATATTTTCATTAACAGAGAAATTAAAAATAAATAATAAGATTATTATGATACAAAAAATTATTTATCACAAAACACTCTTCTTTGTCATTTAAAAACAGCATGTAATGTCAACTCTTGCGGTCTTAAATTTCGGTTTCTTTTGTTCGACCTTTTATAAGTAATAAATATATAGAAAGATATTTAATATTTAGGGTTTCTGAACACCAATAGTTACAACAGTAATGATAATAGTAACAACAGTACTTAAAGAACCTCAATGTGCAGAAAATTTTATTTTTCTCAAGATATATATTACACCTAGGGGTATAATTGGCTCAAAATAGGATAAGTTTTGTATGAAATGTTTATTGCATGTTATGAAACTCTGTTTGCTGCAGACACCATTGGAAATATGAGACCACAACTTGAAAATTGATTGCTTATATTTTATTTTTTTCCCTCCCTGTTTAGTGTATAAATATTATTTTCATCCGTATTTTACTTCGTGTAAGTTACAGGACATGAAACATGCATTACAACAGCTTTATGGGCGTGAATTATTACGTTGCAGCTGCATGGTGTTGTTCAATGTTTGAAACTTCGAACTTAAAGTCATTATCGAAATTTTGAATCCTCGTCCGTAATGTGGTGTAGAATGGCGTTGCTTTCCACATATGAAGTTTTTCTTATTGTTAGGACAATACATAAATTCACATACTGAATTCAATTTGTCATGTAATTCCATTTCCCGATCATGACAAGTGAAGGAATATACGATGGGTGTGACAAGTGGGCAGGGAATGCTGACTCCTCCATGCATGGCATCTGTTCCCAATTTGATGTTTTTAAGGCCCATGTTTGCTCTACTGCAGATTGTATTGCTCCAATAGATCCTTAACTTGAATACTATCTTTATATCCTTATTTCAGTATGTTACAGTCAAGTATTTTTCATGAATAACTAACTTTTTATATAAGTCGATAATTTCGAATGCCAATGATCAAAATGAGTTCTTTTGGGAAAAAAGTCTACTGTAGAATGTTTAGAAACAAAGAACTTTAAAACTAGTGATACTTTTGGACACTGAGTATTCTAATATGTCTACATTTGTTACTCGTGAAACAAATTATTAAAAAAAATACTTCATAATTATTATATTCTTATTTGTTCCTGCGTATAGGACTCAATTAATATTTTCTCATGATATAACTATGGAAAGCCGTAGGGTACCCCCACATTATGGGAAAGGCTGTCTTTTACCTGGAACTTTTTTTACCATCCCACAGCAGCTCCTTTCTTTAACTTGTGCATAATCTGCAACATAACAGTTATTTCATAAAAAATGTTTTTATCCAATCATAGATAAAATCAGCCAATCAAGACAATTTATCAATAGTCAGACTTTCAAATTAAAGTTTTTTGTTTGTTTTTATGTTGTTTAATGTCCCTCTCAAGAATTTTTCACTCATATGGAGACGCCACCATTTGCTGGTGGAGAGCTTCAAATTTATTCTATACTCAGCAATTAAGGTCATTGAGCAGTGAGGGACCTTTTTTGTGCCAGCACCTACTGTGACACAGGACCTTGGTTTATACCATATTTTCATCTGAATGTAGTAGTCCTGGAAGTGCTAGCCACGGATTGCCCTGCTATCTCTGATCACATGGTATATGTCATGCACCTGCTGTGACGTGTACCTATCATCGCACACTTTTTCTGTTACCGGGTGTAGAGTACAGACAAATCTTTTCAGCTCCATCAATATTGTGCATTTTATATAGTAAATTTGCATATGAGGGACTGGTCTCCATGTCCAACAGTGGGATTCGAACCCACGGCATAAGGATCAACTCTTAACTTTGCAACTCTAGAGCAAACAGTCTTATATGGGCAACTCAACTGACCCAAGTCGCAATGTAAATAACAATAGATCTCAACATCCTCAATGTAAATAACTTACTTCAGAGAAAATTCAAGTTTAAACTGTAAAAAACAAGCTATTAACTAAAACATATCTGTTAGTAAATATATACACTATATCATTCAATTTAAGGCCACTTTATCTAGATTTGGAACATAAATTCACAATGCAATGGCATGCATTGATGCAATCTCTTATACAAAAGTACAGAGATAATTCGAACTAGTTCTTCCGAAGCTGTCGTTTAATAATAACATTCTGACAGCTGATTTCTGATACATTTCCTTTATCGAATGAATGGAATTCACTTCCTTGTTCATTAATATAACAAAATCATCTTTACTTACCGGTGTAACCGTGAAAACTGTCGCTAGTGCTCAGTGTCGCTCTTGATAGAATATATAGGGAAAAGAGCGACACTGAGCACTGGCTTCTGCGCATGCCTAGGGATTTCGGTCGCTTCAAATCGAAGCGGTGTCCCACTGAATTTAATTCCAGGGTATTAGTATCCAAAGTCGTAGATTTTTATGTTTTCTTTGTTTATTTTAATCTTAAAAGAAGGCAAGACAAATAAAATTTTGAAATTTTAGAACTTTTCATTTTTTTTTTACCTCGTATAGAATTATTAAATGATCTTTTAAATTTCTATATCATATATAGAGAATAAACGGCTACACATTTAATCGCGGTAAATTGAACAGATACTTGTATTTAAAAAAAGAAGAAAAAACATGCCACAGTCCCTCAGTCATTTCTTAATAGGTGTGAACCACGCCGTGGGCGTTATCTCAGACAGGTGTAAAAAATTACCTGTATGTTAATTACTAACAAACACAGCTCCCCATGGTCGATTGATAATTTGATACCAATTAAAGGTGTGAACGGAGGTGAACCGAGAACTGAAGACTAGTAACGAACCTTTAATATCTGTAATTTATCAAAATATAAGTTGAAAAAAAAATATATAAATTCTATCAACCAGTATTTATTTAACAGATAAATAACGAGAAACACGCAAAATTATGAAGAATGAGCATCAGCGCTGAGTGTCGCTCTTAAAAATGGCACTTTCATATTTTCTCAGACCTGACTGATATATCCTCTATTAAACAATTATACAGTAAAATTTCTCGCCGGTTTCAGTTGATATAGATGATTAAAGCATAACTTAAGAATTCTAGAAGAAAAATATGTAGAAAATAATTATTTTGAAATAGTTATTAGCGTCAGTGCCGAGTGTCGCTCTTCAAAATGACAGTTTCATATTTTCTCAGACCTTAGCATTTGCTTACTTATATATCCTCTATAAAACAATTATACAGTAAAATTTCTCGCCGATTTCAGTTGATATAGATGATTTAGGTATAACTTAAGAATTCTAGAAGGAAAAAATGTAGAAAATAATTATTTTAAAATAGTTATGAGCGTCAGTGCTGTGTGTCGCTCTTCAAAATGGCAGTTTCCCATTTTCTCACACCTGACTTATATATCGTCTGTAAAACAGGTATAAAGTAAGTCTTAGATCATATAGATGATTTAGGTATGATTTAATAATTCTAGAGTAAAAAATCGTAGAAAATAATTATTTTGAATTAGTTACGAGCATCAGGGAAAACTGTCGCTCTCTAAAATGGCAGTTTCCCATTTTCTGACACCTGACTTATATATCGTCTGTAAAACAGGTATAAAGTAAAATTTCAAGCCGGTCTTAGTTGATATAGATGATTTACGTATGATTTAATAATTCTAGAGGAAAAAATCGTAGAAAATAATTATTTTGAATTAGTTACGAGCATCAGGGAAAACTGTCGCTCTCTAAAATGGCAGTTTCCTATTTTCTCACACCTGACTTATATCGTCTATAAAACAGGTATACAGTAAAATTTTAAGCCGGTTTCAGTTGATATAGATGATTTAGGTATGATTTAATAATTCTAGAGGAAAAAATCGTAGAAATTGATTATTTTGAATTAAATACAAGCATCAGGGAAAACTGTCGCTCCCTAAAATGGCAGTTTCCTATTTTCTCAAACCTGACTTATATATCGTCTTTAAAACAGGTATACAGTAAAATTTTAAGCCGGTTTCAATTGATATAGATGATTTAGGTATGATTTAATAATTCTAGAGGAAAAAATCATAAAAAATAATTATTTTGAATTAGTTACGAGCATCAGGGAAAACTGTCGCTCCCTAAAATGGCAGTTTCCTATTTTCTCACATCTGACTTATATATCGTCTATAAAACAGGTATACAGTAAAATTTTAAGCCGGTTTCAGTTGATATAGATGATTTAGGTATAATTTAATAATTCTAGAGGAAAAAATCATAAAAAATAATTATTTTGAATTAGTTACGAGCATCAGGGAAAACTGTCGCTCCCTAAAATGGCAGTTTCCTATTTTCTCAGACCTTACTTATATATCGTCTGTAAAACAGGTATACAGTAAAATTTCAAGGCAGTCTTACTTGATATAGATGGTTTAGGTATAAGTCAATAATTCTAGAGGAAAAAATCGTAGGAAATAATTATTCTGAATTAGTTATGAGCATCAGGGATTAGTGTCGCTCTTCAAAATGGCAGTTTCATATTTAGGGGAATTTCAGACTTTGCACACCGGCGTTATAATACACAAAATAACTCAGCTGATCATCTTGATAAATTACATTTCCCAAGCTTTCTTGGAAGAAATGATATATTCCTTATCAACAGATTTGAGGCCAAGTTCAGTAAATCTGCACAATTTTTAAGCAAATCTGCAAATTAGGGAACTTGTAAGTTTTCTGCACTACTTTCTTCTCCTACCGATTCTAAAAATAATAAGTGGGATATAGTACACAACATACTGGTATTCCTAGGCATGTGAATTATTGATACTTGTATTATATAATTTAATTTTATATCATTTCAAACCCGGTATTCTTCCCGTCTCATTTATTGAGTTGCATTCCTGATATATATATATATCTTACTATATTGAAATCGATTATTTTTATTGAATATGGTATAAATTTAATACCTTGTGAAATGAACGATGTATCGTCTGCAGCGTGTTGTAGGATTTTTATTCTCTAAGCAAGAGTTCTTTAGTAAAGCATATTAATTCTGGCGAATTGTGAATCTTTTTCGACATTGTTTCCACTATAAATAGATGGAGCAGTGTTGAGACTGGACACCCTTGTGTCATTTTGCATTTCTGCCCATCTGTTACACTTTCTTTCGAGCTTGTGCTGACATTTTACATAGCAATTCCCTATACATGTACGGCCTGAAGATTATTTTTAGATAGATATAATGCATTCCAGTAAAATGCATTATTTTTATTTTGAATCTGTGTTCCTCTAAAAATTGACGCTTTCTAAATATGGTGCATCTGAATCTTGCACACTAGTAGCATAAGAAGAAAATGGGCGACCGGTAAAGCAGGTGTACCCCAGTCTTCAATTGCAAGAGGTTTTAATGTTACGCAGAGCACCATATGTTACGCACAGCAACTATAAAATATAAAAATGCAACACCAAATTAAATGTTCGCAAAAATACGAGATACCACATGTAATATCAGCAGCAAAGAATCACTTCAGACATTTACTAGTACGTAAAAGTGAATGTAAACAGTGACGTCATCTACAGCATGAATTATCCCTAAACTGCAAAGACCATCTAACAATACCCTTTTCAACTGACTAAGACTTATTGCAAAAGGATTATCCATGCCAGTGTTCTGGTCCCACAGCACCCCATGCAAATATCTACTTCAAAGATCTCAGATCAATGGAGTATGACCACCGCATCACCATTGAACATTTTGGTGTAGCTAGTCCCAGAATGTTTATCAGAGAGCCTGTTATTGAAGTTCTAGGGTTTCGTAATGAACATTAGACAGAAAACTGCCTCCAGGACGTTAAAAAAGTTGGTGGTGGTAGTTTAGTGGAATGAAAAACGGTATTACACAAGAGTAAGACTGATTTGGTTCGTATTTAAAGGTCTTTGATGGTAAAAGGTACTCTAACTATGTTCTACCTGAACACGCCTATTCAATTTTGCAATGACAACCTCATTCTTGCAAAACAACAGAAACCTGATTCTGCAATTGTCACCTCGAGATTTAAACCTAACTAAGCAGCATTAGACAAAACGGATTGACATGATCCATTTGCCAAAGACAATCACATCCCTAGACGCTGCAACAGCTGACTAAAGCTCTACATTTGGAGAGGGAGAGTATTCCTATAGAGTTTTTATAACACACATTACCCTTTGACTGTAGATTTCAACTTGCCTGTGAACTACCCACTGACTGCAGACTCCACTTTGACTATAAAGAACCCCCCCTGACTGTAGACTTCACCTTGACTATGAACTATCCCTTGACTGTGAACTACCCCCTGATCGTGAACTTCCCCCTGACTGTAGACTCCAACTTGACTATAAACAACTCCAACCTGTAGACTCCACCTTAATTGTGAACTATCCCTTGACTACCCACTGACTGTAGTTTCCACATTGACTATGAACCACCCCTTGACTGTAGACTCCATCTTAATTATGAAGTATCCTCAAACTGTAGACTCCAATTTGACTGTGAACTACCCACTGACTGTAGACTCCATCTTGACTGTGAACTACCCCTGACTGTAGACTCCACCTAAGCTGTGGACTACCCCCTGACTGCACACCCAACCTTGACTATGAACAACCGTCTGACTGTAGACTCTACCTTCACTATAAATAACCCCCTGACTGTACACTCCAATTGACTATGAGCAACCCCAAACTGTAGACTCCACCTTGATTGTGAACTACCCCTTGACTGTGAACTACCCACTGATTGTAGACTCTACCTTGACTATGAACTAACCCTTTACTGTAGACTCCACTTTAACTATGAAGTGCAGTAAAACTCAATTAGTACGAACACGGACTCCACCTTGACTATGAACTACCCCATGAACATTGACTGTAGACTCCACCTTGATTATGAACTTCCCCTGACTGTAGACTCCATAGACTCCACCTTGACTATGAACTACCACTTGAACCTTGACTGTACACTCCACCTAGACTATGAACTAACCCTTGAACCTTGACTGTAGACTCCACCTTGACTATGAACTACCCCATGAACCTTGACTGTAAATTCCACCCTTATTGTGAACTACCTGTTGACTGTAGACTCCACATTGACTATGAACTACCCCATGAACATTGACTGTAGACTCCACCTTGATTATGAACTTCCCCTGACTGTAGACTTCATAGACTCCACCTTGATTATGAACTACCCCTTGAAACTTGACTGTACACTCCACCTTGACTATGAACTACCCCTGACTGTACACTCCAAACTTTAGACTTCCTTAATTGTGAACTAACCCTTGACTATGAACTACCCTTTGATTATAGACTCCACCTTGACTATGAACTACTCCTTGAAGCTTGACTGTAGACTCCACCTTGACTATGAACGACCCCTGACTGTAGACTCCACCTTGACTATAAACTACCCTTTGAACCTTTACTGTAAATTCCACCTTTATTGTGAACTACCCACTGACTGTAGACTCCACCTTGACTATGAACTACCCCTTGAACCTTGACAGTAGACTCCACCTTGACATTGAACTACCCCTTGAACCTTGACTGTAGACTCCACCTTGATTATGAACTTCCCCTGACTGTAGACTCCATAGACTCCGCCTTGACTATGAACTACCACTTGAACCTTGACTGTACACTCCACCTAGACTATGAACTACCCCTTGAACCTTGACTGTAGACTCCACCTTGACTATGAACTTCCCCTGACTGTAGAATCCACCTTGACTATGAATAACCCCCTTTGTATGAGGGGTCTTTTTTGTCCCAACACCTATTGCAACACAAGACTTCAATGCATGCTGTCTCATCCAAAGGAGCAGTCTCCACGTCCAACAGTGCGATTTGAAACCACAACATAAGAACTAACCCCTTACTTGGCAACTCTAGAAAATTTTAACAACTGCACCACGCATGTGACAGCACAGCAATTTAGAAGATCCATAAACTGACTCAAAAGACTTAAATTGTTGCCCAAAAGCAAGAAGTCGCCCGCGTGGCGCAGTGGTTAGAGCGTCTGCTCTAGAGTCGCGAAGTAAGGAGTCAATCCTTACGTCGCGGGCTCGAATCCCACTGCGGGACATGGAGGCCGGTCCTTCGGATGAGACCGTATAAACCGAGGCCCCGTGTCGCAGTAGGTGCTGGCACGAAAAAGATCCCTCCCTGCTCAATGGCCCTAAGTGCCGAGTAAAGGACAAAATTTGTAGCTCTCCACCGGCAAATGGTGGCGTCTCCATATGAGTGAAAAATTCTCGAGAGGGACGTTAAACAATATACAATCAATCAATCAATCAAAAGCAAGAAAAATGGTATCACTAGGACCATCAAAATAATTGGTCTAGTATCTGTCTATTTATCATAATTATCATGAAACTATTAACAATAAAATATACTTTACATGCATTTCATACTCTATACTATACCTCTCATACTGGCCTATCTTGGCCTTTGAAGAACATTAAAAAAGGTATTTTTTGCTTATTTTTAATCATCTATTATTTACAAGTCTACCTATCATTAAATCACTGAAAGTTCTATTTGTGTAATAAAAAAGTGTTCTTGTGCAGTTCTCTTATTCTATAAACCTTTCAAATACATGTACATATTATTGTCCCTGCCTTTGCAAAAGTGGGGGGGGACAATATAAATCTCATCCATCTGTACTTCTGTCAATCTGTAGTTCTGTCCATCACAAAAACTTTAAATTTGGTCATAATAGTAAGATTCTCAGCCAACCTTGGTCTTTCAGTCAGTTGATGTAACCTAATTAGCGTCTGAAACTTACACAGCTTTTCATTCATGGCTGAAATATAGATTTCGGCAAACATCAACAAGTTTAGAGATAATAGAAAATACAATGAAAGTTTGTTGTACGGCAAGTGGTGGGGCTTAGTCACATTTGGTGATGTGCCATATACCCTGGAACTAAAAGTGAGAGCCTGCCAGGGATGATCCTGGGTTGGGATCTTTAAACCAAACCTTTAAGAAGGGAGGAATGTGGCAGTCAGCCCAGTTAGATCGCCAGTGACCGGATAGCTCAGTTGGTTATTTGAGACCTGACCGGAGATTCAGGGGGCCACGGTTTGAATCTCAGTCTGATCTGCATTGTTTTTCTCCTCTCCCATAAAAGGAAAAGATCCGAAGGGGACGTCAGATCATTAGAGTGAAATTACTCCTACTCTCAGCATAGTTCTATTAACAATACTCATTTTCTTATACTTGTATTGTCTTCACTTTTTTTATAGAATAATGTTTAGCAAAAAGTATAATAAATGTTAGTAAAGTAAGAAAAAAATGTATGTTAAGAGAAATTTTATTTGATCAAGCCATTCAATTGAAATTCAGGTTAAAATGTAATTTCTTGAATATCTTAAACAATTGTCAATCTGTCATTAAACACTTACTACATGTGTACAAACTAATGAATTATTTGGATTTTATAGTAATTTAAAATGGATTTCAAATTTAATTTAAAGTGTAAAAAATAGATAGGTCAATTTTTCCCCAAATTCATTTTCTCTGATATTTTGATCTTTTGCTCTATGATACAAACTCTCTTCTTTATATGATATGAAAGAAATTCAATCACACATTTTTGTCCACATAATTTGAAATATGGCCTGTAAGAAAGTTGTGAAATCAGACATTCAACGTTTTTCAACATTATCAATTAATTTATTGAAAACTTGCATGATGCTGTTTATAAAGACAATATTTTTGTTACTGGTACTTGAATTCAATAAGTTTAGTTATAATGATATTGGTAAATCTGAATAAGATATTATGTAAAAATAGAGCATACATATAAGTGTCAGAATTGAAAATAATTCACAAGTAACTATGCTACACACAAAGTTATCTCACAAGAAATTGTATAATTCACTTTTTACAAAAAAAATCAACAGAATGATTCCAATGGGTCCCAAAATAAATTGTGTCAAATTAAGGAAAATTGAACTTACAGTGTTTGATATTTCATCACAATATTTTATCTTTAATACTTTTTATCTTTAACCTCTTGATATGACATTGACCATTACAGTACATTAAAAATCTTGTAATATATGTGTCCAAATATCAACCCTCTACTATATATCGAACCTAAGTTACACGGCATTTTGTAACAGACTTACAGTCTGTACTGCATTTAAACAGCATTAAGCCATTCTAAAATGTAAGCTACCAAGTGACCAATACATGTATATAGAATTCTCTGATTTTTTCCCCCACAAAATATGTCAATTTTTGCTTAAGTAGTGCATAAAATATCTATTAAAACTAAGTGATTTTGTCGTCAAATACTGGGCAAGTTCTTTTAATTGAGAGTTGTCTTACTGGTAGCTTGTCTATCCCAACATTGACAATATTTCAGTGACATTGCACCCTACTGAACGGTGTGTTGATTTACCCAAATGGAGCCAAAGATGACTCAAATGGACTTCTGTAGACTTTATATCAAAACTAAAATGCATCTATATATATATATATATATATATGTATAAATAATTATTTATTTTTGCATTTATATATTTATATTGTTGAATATTCAGAATAATGGCTATTGAAATAAATGTGTTTTATGTTTATGACAAACATTCAAATTATTGTATTAAAAATAAAACTTATTTTATTCATTACAATTAAGCAAATTATTTTAAAATATATGAGTTTACCAATCAGAAAATTTCACAAAGTTATATTCTTTTTTAGTAAATCAGTCACGTAGCAACAGGGGGCCGAGGGCTTGCTCCACCACTATTTTCCAGTCGACATAACGTTTAGTTTTACTGTATTAAAAATGTTCATTGAAAGCCCCCCTCAACCACACACACTTTCAAAAAAAGATGCTATATCTCTATAAATGATATTACTATTTTATCATAATTAAGTCCCTTTGCTTAAATCGACGCAATTTACTGAATGTCACCTATCATGGATCATCATTGAACATATAATGAATCAATGTGAACAGAACTCATCTAACCAAAAACTATATGATGAAAAATTGATTGAAAACTGCTGTTTTTAATTTATGACAGAGAATATTAACACCTAAACATTCATAGGGAATATCCACATTAGTCTTTGTGTACAAGAAAAAAAAAACTTTTCAGCATTATAGACACATTAAAACCACAATAAATAGAGGAAATTCGCGTCACAACTTTATTTGAAGTATTTTACACTGGTTGCAAGTGGCAAGACCATAATTTAACCTTACTTGTGTCTAACATTACATTTATCGGCAAAACAAACAATAGTTATTTTTATTTTATCTTGTTAAAATACTGTCTTACTTACAATAGATCGGTTTTGATTGCGAGTTTACTAATCATAATTTGTTCTCTCGAGTGCAAACACTGAAACAGCTGATTAAGTTGGATGCCGATCTCGATGTTTAAAAACATTAAACAGTTTATAGTACACTTCTGCTGTCGCTTTCTTTTTTCCAAATAGTTTTTTTTCAGTCAATTAATAAATATCTAATTAAATTAGTCATATATTGCACTTCTTCTTATGTAATTTTAGAGAAGAAGTATCACATGAAAGCCCAGATCAGATGCCGATCGCGATGCAATAGCGTCGAATGTCAAACACTTATTTTTCAAGATTTTGCTGAAAATATTAAAAAAACAGAATTCTTTAACAATCTTGGAACTTTATTACTTCGATTTTACTTCATTTTAAACACTAATTGCGTCTATATGAGGCGATTACAACTTTCTCTGGGTCTAATTATACGAGTGTCGAATTGCACGGCTACCGCTTTTTTCAGAGCGACACTGAGCACTAGCGACAGTTTTCACTGGTACACCGGCATACCGTTTTTTTAATGTTTTTAAACATCGAGATCGGCATCCAACTTAATCAGCTGTTTGCACCCGAGAGAACAAATTATGATTAGTAATCTCACAATCAAAACCGATCTATTGTAAGTAAGACAGTATTTTACCAAGATAAAATAAAAATAATTATCGTTTGTTTTACCGATAAATGTAATGTTAGACACAAGTAAGGTTGAATTATGGTCTCGCCACGTGCAACCAGTATAGAATACTTCAAATAAAGTTGTGACGCGAATTTCCTCTATTTATTGTGGTTTTAATGTGGTTTTAATGTGTCTATAATGCTGAAAAGTTTATTTTTCTTGTACACAAAGACTAATGTGAATTTTTCCCTATGAATGTTTAGGTGTTAACATTCTCTGTCATAAATTAAAAACTGAGCAGTTTTCAATCATTTTTCATCATATAGTTTTTGGTTAGATGAGTTCTGTTCACATTGATTCATTATATGTTCAATGATAATCCATGATAGGTGACATTCAGTAAATTGCGTCGATTTAAGCAAAGGGACTTAATTATGATAAAATAGTAATATCATTTATAGTGATGTAGCATCTTTTTTTTTGAAAGTGTGTGTGGTGGAGGGGGGCTTTCAATGAACATTTTTAATACAGTAAAACTAAAAGTTATGTCTGAAAAATAGTGGTGGAGCAAGCCCCCGGCCCCCTGTTGCTACGTGACTGATTTACTAAAAAAGAATATAACTTTGTGAAATTTTCTGATTGGTAAACTCATATATTTTAAAATAATTTGCTTAATTGTAATGAATAAAGTAATTTTTTTTTTAATACAGTAATTTGAATGTTTGTCATAAACATAAAACACATTTATTTCAATAGCCATTATTCTGAATATTCAACAATATAAATATCTAAATGCAAAAATAAACAATTATTTTTATATATATATAGATGCATTTTAGTTTTGATATAAAGTCTACAGAAGTCCATTTGAGTCATCTTTGGCTCCATTTGGGTAAATCGACACACCGTTCAGTAAGATGCAAAGTCACTGAAATATTGTTAATGTTGGGATAGACAGTTCATTTTCATTACAGTGATGATAAACTTAGATTTATAACTTCAAACATCTATCAGCATGATCCATGTCTAGAGTCCACACACAATATAAAATTATATATCATACAAAGAGATGAAACCAGATAGTAAAGTGAAAAAAAACATCTTGCATATCCACTACAATGCTAGACAAGCTACGAGTAAGACAACTCTCAATTAAAAGAACTTGCCCAGTATTTGACGACAAAATCGCTTAGTTTGGTAGATATTTTATGCGCTACTTAAGCAAAAATTGACATATTTTGTGGGGAAAAAAATCAGAGAATTCTATATACATGTATTGGTCACTTGGTAGCTTACATTTTAGAATGGCTTAATGCTGTTTAAATGCAGTACAGACTGTAAGTCTGTTACGAAATGCAGTGTAACTTATGTTCCATATATAGTAGAGGGCTGATATTTGGACATATTACGAGATGTTTAATGTACTGTAAAGGTAATGTCATATCAAGAGGTTAAAGATAAAAAGTATTAAAGATAAAATATTGTGATGAAATATCTAACACTATCAGTTCAATTTTCCTTAATTTGACACAATTTATTTTGGGACCCATTGGAATCATTCTGTTGATTTTTTTTTTTAAATTGAATTATACAATTTCTCGTGAGATAACTTTATGTGTAGCGTAGTTACTTGTGAATTATTTTCAATTCTGACACTTATATGTATGCTCTATTTTTACATAATATCTTAATATTCAAATTTACCAGTATCATTATAACTAAACTTATTGAATTCAAGTACCAGTAACAAAAATATTGTCTTTATAAACAGCATCATGCAAGTTTTCAATAAATTAATTGATAATGTTGAAAAACGTTGAATGTCTGATTTCACAACTTTCTTACAGGCCATATTTCAAACTATGTGGACAAAAATGTGTGATTGAATTTCTTTCATATCATATAAAGAAGAGGCTTTTGTATCCTAGAGCAAAAGATCAAAGTATCAGAGAAAATGAATTTGTTGAAAAATTGACCTATCTTTTTTTTACACTTTAAATTAAATTTGAAATCCATTTTAAATTACTATAAAATCCAAATAATTCATTAGTTTGTACACATGTTGTACGTGTTTAATGACAGATTAACAATTGTTTAAGATATTCAAGAAACTACATTTTAACCTGAAATTCAATTGAACGGCTTGATCAAATAAAATTTCTCTTAACATACATTTTTTCTTACTGTACTAACATTTATTATACTTTTTCCTAAACATTATTCTATAGAAAAGTGAAGACAATACAAGTATAAGAAAATGAGTATTGTTAATAGACATGATAGAGCTATGCTGAGAGTAGGAGTAATTTCACTCTAATGATCTGATGTCCCCTTCGGATCTTTTCCTTTTATGGGAGAGGAGAAAAACAATGCAGACCAGACTGAGATTCAAACCGTGGCCCCCTGAATCTCCGGTCAGGTCTCAAATAACCAACTGAGCTATCCGGTCACTGGCGATCTAACTGGGCTGACTGCCACATTCCTCCCTTCTTAAAGGTCTTGGTTTAAAGATCCCAACCCAGGATCATCCCTGGCAGGCTCTCACTTTTAGTTCCAGGGTATATGGCACATCACCAAATGTGATTAAGCCCCACCACTTGCCGTACAACAAACTTTCATTGTATTATCTCTAAACTTGTTGATGTTTGCCGAAATCTATATTTCAGCCATGAATGAAAAGCTGTGTTAGTTTCAGACGCTAATTAGGTTACATCAGCTGACTGAAAGACCAAGGTTGGCTGAGAATCTTACTATTATGACCAAATTTAAAGTTTTTGTGATGGACAGAACTACAGATTGACAGAAGTACAGATGGATGAGATTTATATTGTCCCCCCCCCCACTTTTGCAAAGGCAGGGACAATAATATACATGTATTTGAAAGGTTTATAGAATAAGAGAACTGCACAAGAACACTTTTTTATTACACAAATAGAACTTTCAGTGATTTAATGATAGGTAGACTTGTAAATAATAAGTGATTAAAAATGAGCAAAAAATACCTTTTTTAATGTTCTTCAAAGGCCAAGATAGGCCAGTATGAGAGGTATAGTATAGAGTATGAAATGCATGTAAAGTATATTTTATTGTTAATAGTTTCATGATAATTATGATAAATAGACAGATACTAGACCAATTATTTTGATGGTCCTAGTGATACCATTTTTCTTGCTTTTGGGCAACAATTTAAGTTTTTTTGAGTCAGTTTATGGATCTTCTAAATTGCTGTGCTGTCGCATGCGTGGTGCAGTGGTTAGAAATTTTCTAGAGTTGCCAAGTAAGGGGTTGGTTCTTATGTTGTGGTTTCAAATCCCACTGTTGGATGTGGAGACTGCTCCTTTGGATGAGACAGCATGCATTGAGGTCTTGTGTTGCAATAGGTGTTCGGACAAAAAAGACCCCTCATAGAAAGGGGGCTATTCATAGTCAAGGTGGAGTCTACAGTCAGGGTAAGTTCATAGTCAAGGTGGATTCTACAGTCAAGGTTCATGGGGTAGTTCATAGTCAAGGTGGAGTCTACAGTCAAGGTTCAAGGGGTAGTTCATAGTCAAGGTGGAGTCTACAGTCAGGGGAAGTTCATAGTCAAGGTGGAGTCTACAGTCAAGCTTCAAGGAGTAGTTCATAGTCAAGGTGGAGTCTATAGTCAAAGGGTAGTTCATAGTCAAGGGATAGTTTACAATTTAGGAAGTCTACAGTTTGGACTGTACAGTCAGGGGTAGTTCATAGTCAAGGTGGAGTGTACAGTCAAGGTTCAAGGGGTAGTTCATAGTCAAGGTGGAGTCTATGGAGTCTACAGTCAGGGGAAGTTCATAATCAAGGTGGAGTCTACAGTCAAGGTTCAAGGGGTAGTTCAAAGTCAAGGTGGAGTCTACAGTCAGCGGGTAGTTCACAATAAATGTGGAATTTACAGTAAAGGTTCAAAGGGTAGTTCATAGTCAAGGTGGAGTCTACAGTCAAGCTTCAAGGAGTAGTTCATAGTCAAGGTGGAGTCTACAGTCAAAGGGTAGTTCATAGTCAAGGGATAGTTTACAATTAAGGAAGTCTACAGTTTGGAGTGTACAGTCAGGGGTAGTTCATAGTCAAGGTGGAGTGTACAGTCAAGGTTCAAGGGGTAGTTCATAGTCAAAGTGGAGTCTATGGAGTCTACAGTCAGGGGAAGTTCATAATCAAGGTGGAGTCTACAGTCAAGGTTCAAGAGGTAGTTCATAGTCAAGGTGGAGTTTACAGTCAGCGGGTTGTTCACAATAAATGTGGAATTTACAGTAAAGGTTCAAAGGGTAGTTCATAGTCAAGGTGGAGTCTACAGTCAGGGTTCAAGGGGTAGTTCATAGTCAAGGTGGAGTCTATAGTCAGGGGATGTTCATAGTCAAGGTGGAGTCTACAGTCAAGGTTCAAGGGGTAGTTCATAGTCAAGGTGGCATCTTTGGAGCCTACAGTCAGGGGAAGTTCATAATCAAAGTGGAGTCTACAGTCAAGGTTCATGGGGTAGTACATAGTCAAGGTTCAAGGGGTAGTTCATAGTCAAGGTGGAGTCTACAATCAGCGGGTAGTTCACAATAAAGGTGGAATTTACAGTAAAGGTTCAAAGGGTAGTTCATAGTCAAGGAATAGTTCACAATTAAGGAAGTCTACAGTTTGGAGTGTACAGTCAGGGGTAGTTCATAGTCAAGATGGAGTGTACAGTCAGTGGGTAGTTCACAGTCAAGTTTAAATCTACAGTCAGAAGGCAATGTATATAATAAAAACTTCACAGTCAAGATGGAGTCTACAGTCAGGGGATTGTTCATAGTCAAGGTGGAGTCTACAGTCAGGGGGTTGTTCACAGTTAATGTGGAGTTTACAGTCAGGGGGTAGTTTACAGTCAAGTTGAAATCTACAGTCAGAGGGCAATGTGCGTAATAAAAACTTCACAGTCAAGATTGAGTCTACAGTCAGGTGTTAGTTCACAGTTAAGGTGGAGTCTGCAGTCATGGGGTTGTTCATAGTCAAGGTGGAGTGTGTAGTCAGGGGGTATTTCACAGTCAAATTGGAGTCTACAGTTTGGGGATACAGTTAAACTCGGTTATAGCAAAGACACTGGGACCTATGAAATAACTTCATTATATCCATAATTCATAATATCTGTATAAGGAATTCGTTAAATTTATCTAGCTGTGGATCCAAGATAACTTCGCTGTTTCCGCGAAATCCGCAATATCCATGTTCGTACTAATCGAGTTAAACTGCACTTCATAGTTAAGGTGGAGTCTACAGTAAAGGGTTAGTTCATAGTCAAGGTAGAGTCTACAATCAGTGGGTAGTTCACAGTCAAGGGGTAGTTCACAATCAAGGTGGAGTCTACAGTTTGGGGTTGCTCATAGTCAATTGGAGTGTACAGTCAGGGGGTTGTTTATAGTGAAGGTAGAGTCTACAGTCAGAGGGTTGTTCAAAGTCAAGGTGGGGTGTGCAGTCAGAGGGTAGTCCACAGCTTCGGTGGTCAAATTGGAGTCTACAGTTTGAGGATACTTCATAATTAAGGTGGAGTC
>PRKT01000241.1:0-36296 GCA_003671525.1 Saccostrea glomerata
TCTTCCATTTTGTCGAGACCAGGAGGATTGCCGAAAAATTGTGTAGAGATGAATAGAAACAATATTACCGCTACGTTTTGGACGTCTGATTTGCATGATGGAACACGAATTGATGTACCGTCTTTACTGTCTAGACTGAATCAAAGGGTTTATATTGTTGGAATCAAAGAAAACAAATCACCATATCCCGAAGTTTTCAAAAGCTCTGGCATAAGCATCTACAGAAATCTATCACCCGAATTAAAGAAATATAGGACTCACTCAACACCTTTATCAGACGAAAGTGTAAGAGAAAATGCTGTATTTTATAGAGGAGATAGCACATTCGCAAATACAGATGCTTTCTTTTTTGCATTTCCAGCATCTATGTGTGAGTTGTGGATGCCATTTAATGAAACTAAGTCCATTTTGTTTTTTACCAGCTCATAGGTATAATTTGGGTCGATGCGACGTAAAAAGTTGGGAAAAGCTCAAAAAAAAGTTGCAAGAGCTTGCAAAAGAGAAAAAGGGTGGAATATCGAGACATGTAGTTGGTGCCAACAATCGATATGATTATGAGTATTTGTATCACTACACTGGAATTCGATCATTAAAATTGATATCTAGTTTTTCAGGATTTTACACGGAGAAAGCTACTTATAGACCAACGGAAAAAGATATTCTAGTTATGTTTGTAAGAGGGGGAAAAACACCAAAAGCCATTGAAAAACCAAATTTCAATATAACAATACTTCATCACAAGTACAATCATTACAATGATTACAACAATTAAATGATTTGACGAGATACCCAGCAATTATCTTTTTTCCGTATGCCGTGCATTCTTTTAAGATAACTGAACTCTATTCTTTAAATATACCATTGTTTTTTCCGAGTCTGAAATATATGTGGGAAAACGGTGGACTTGGGTCTGATCGAACAAGTACTAATGAACCGTATTGTCAAGACCGAAAAGAACTTTGGACAAAAATGAAGAAACATCCCTCTAGCTTTCATTCTTTTAATCCCAATTCTGAATTTAAAGATCATCCAGAAGATGAAATGTACTGGCTTCAGCTTAGTGACTTTTATGATTGGCCTCATATTCAGTATTTTGATGACAAAGAAGATCTTGAAAGAAAAATTTCCAAAACATCTGGGGCTGATTTAAGAAGAATCCATAAGAGAATGTCAGAAGAAAACGAAATCAGAAAATTTAGTTTACTTGATAAATGGTGTGAAATTATTCCAAATATCAAACGCAACGGGTAAAAAATCAACTTTTAAGATATCTTGCTAGGAGTGGAATCAGATTTCTGTGAACATTATTAAGAAATTGAAGTTGTGACGAATTTTGTTCAATTTTATCTAAGTGTCATGTAACAAAAACATTTAGTATATTCCTATCTATACTTTACATTATGAAATGTAAGTTTTTTTCAAGACACAGGATTAGGTATTAAGATATTATTGAATTAGCCAAGTAGTAAAAAGATTATATGATGATAATTATTTTATTTTCATTCTAGATTTGAACATTTTTTTAGAGTACTATATGAATAATTACTAAATTACGATGTTCTGTAACATTAAATTTTTAAAACCAACAGGAACAATAGAGGATATAATGCATATCATTTTATAAAATATAAATATAAACTCATAAATTACAAAAATATTCACATGAAATTAAACATATGGAGATAACGAACAGTACTCAAGCTCAAAAGTCTATACGACAATACAAAATAGGAGCAGAGCACACAAGAACCTCGAAAACAACAGAGTTGGGATCAGGTGCAATGGAGGAATGAGTATCCCCTGCCGACTTGTCACATCCATCGTGTGTTTCCTGGCATGATCAGAAAATTGCGGAAAAGTAAATTGAGTTTTTAAATAATTTCCTGATAACTATTTTGGAAAACGTCATTCAGCATTTGACTCAATGATAAATTTAGTTATAAGTTCATTGTATTTACCATAGGACTTAAAAAATTCCAAATTATTCAAAGTACCTTTACATTTCCCTTCCTTTTGTAATGAAAAATGATAAAATAATGCTGTTCCGTACTTCAGGAGAATTTTTGACAAAACATTAAGGTTCTAGAGACATAAACATTTTTTTAATTATATCTTTGATTAATTTCTATCAGTCTGATAAGCTGGGATCCAACAATATAGAAAAATACTGCGTTATATTTACATGAATGTGACCTTCAACAGCAGTTAAAGGTGAAAATAAAGGATTTTTTCTGCACATTGGTCTAAAAATCGATAGGGAAATTCTAAAGTGATACAAATTGATTTTTAAAGCTATTTTAGTTCCTTTCTACTTCCACTAAGGTACACAAAACATAAGGGGATATAATTTGGGATCGGGACCAAGAGTTCTTTGGAGCTCTCCCGCTCCAGCATTTTTTAACGCAAATTTTCATTTTAAATCTAGACTGAAAGTAGTGAAAAACTAATCCCGCACAATATTGGAACCCAAATCTACCGCATCCATTATTTTAAATTTGAAGTTAAATAATCAATTTGTTGGCGATATTCAAAGATGTTTGAGCTCTCTTTTTTTTCTTTTCACGCCCACAACTTTCAAATATATTCTTTACAAGAGCTTAACATTCTTTCTTTCGATATTGTTAAAAAAAACCGGAAATAATTACAACTGGTAATGTTGATTTAATCTTACTTCGCTAAATGCATTTAGCTAAGACCTCAAAGAAAATAAACAAGTAAGATAGCATAAACTGTATTTTAAGTTGATTATTAAATCATAATTTTTATGGATAATTTATTGCTTTTTTCACTCAATACGATGATTAAGGCACCTTCGTAAAATATTCAGCCGTCCCTTTGATCCCGGGAACGTTGAACTCAGGTGGCTTAGCCATGAGTGTTGACCTAAAAAAACAGCAATAATTGTACATATGTATACTACTGGTTTAAAGGTGCATGGACACAGATTTAACGAAATTAATTCTCTCTTAAATTTTCTGTATAATATCACCACTTATATATTACAAAAGCATTTCACACGAAAATATAATATAAATCTTATTTCATCTACAAGTTATTGAAAATTCAAATTTTTGGACGAGATTGATTGACACATCCATAAATAAGTCGTGATATTATACAGAAAATTTGACAAAATATTAACGTTAAAGCTGTGTCTATGCACCTTTAAATTGTTTATGTTCCTTAGTTCTCCTGCCAAACGACTGAGCTTGTTTTTTAATTACAGGCAAACACAAATAACATCATGCTGAAGTTAAATATGTCATTTATGAAAAGTAAAACATAGTTAACAAAATGGGGGTCAGAAAAAGGAGGACTCAAATATAGAGTATTACACATCTTAGTCAAAACATTACACAATCTGACCCCCAGCACCATAATGACATTGTAACATGATGTACATAGGCAAAAGGGGGGTCAACAAGACTAGAATAATAATTCAAACCCAGTAATCTTTCACAAGGTACAATATAGATGCATTTTAATTTGACCCCCTTATAAACATCATCAGTTTGGAAGACATATACAAAATGCTCTAAACTGCTGCCTGTCATCGAAAAAGGTGGGAAAACAAAATAACAAACAGCCAATAACAATACAATCGCGCAGGCATTAAATTGAACACAACTATGTTTCTTTCACCACCGAGGAAAAACCATATATAAGAAGCAACACTGCTTTATGTTTAAAAAATCATATGGAAAACTGCAGACAGAAGCAAAATTAAGAGGTACACAAAATAAATATCGGACTCATTCTCAGTAACCTAATACATGGATTTGCCATTTATTACAATGTACAAAAAGTTTACTTGTTCACTTAGAACGTGCGGTAGAAAATTAGTACTATAAGTACTAAATAAGTACTCTTTTAAACCCATTCAAAAACTATAAAAAAAAGGTGGGTAGACCTAAAACATAGCGAGAAAATTGTCAACCTGAAAGAAATAACAAGCATTGGTGGCAGATGGGGTGGATGGTGGGTTCGAAAAATTCAGCAGTTCAATAAACCATGCTTTCTCTTTTGGTAAACGGATCAATAATGATCACGTGATGGATAAGTACTTTGCTGATAGGTTGAACCCATATTCAGATGTAGGAAAAGGGGGTTAAATTGGTTCAATAAAAGAACCGATTAGCTGCTTAGTATAAAGCTATGTACAATATGAAATATGTCATTTATTAAAGTAAATGACGGAAAAGTAAAACACAGTTAACAAAATGGGGGTCAGATAAAGGAGGACTCAAATATAGAGTATTACACATCTTAGTAAAAACATTACACAATCTGACCCCCAGCACCATAATGACATTGTAACATGATGTACATAGGCAAAAGGGGGGTCAACCAGACTAGAATAATAATTCAAACCCTGTAATCTTTCACAAGGTACAATGTAATGCATTTTAAGTTGACCCCCTTATAAACATCATCAGTTTGGAAGACATATACAAAATGCTCTAAACTGCTGCCTGCCATCAAAAAAGGTGGGAAAACAAAATAACAAACAGCCACAATCCAATCAGAGATTGGATCCACCCACCCAAAGGCGTCTTGGCAGGAGACGCAAAATTCCTCAACAGGATGATTAATACAAAAGCATTTAAACATCTTTCTAAAAAAAATTGACATATACTCAGTTCAAAAGACAATACAACAGTTATTGTGAACGAGAAAAAGAAACATCCAATAAGACTGAGTGAAAACATTACAAAGGACAAAACATGAAATAATTTTAAAAAGTATACAAAACACCTGTCTGAAGTAAATATTAACCAGACAGCAAAATGGAAATTTATAATCATGAACACTGACCTTGTTGACTGCAGACAACTTCTGACCAGTCAACAAAGCTGTTAAACTTACACCATTCTGCATCAAAATGTGCCTCTTGACTGCAGACAACTTCTGATCAGTCAACAAAGGTATCAAACATACACAATGCTGCAGTCAACAAAGTTGTTAAACTTACACCATTCTGCATCAAAATGTGCCTATTGACTGCAGACAACTTCTGACCAGTCAACAAATGTATCAAACAAACACCATGCAGCATTAAAGTGCCTCTTAACTGCAGGCAACTTTTGTTCAGTCAACAAAGTTGCTAAACATACACCATGCTGCATAAAAATATGCCTCGTGACTGCAGACAGTTCTGAAGCAGTCAACAAAGGTGTCAAACATACACTATGCTGCATTAAATGTGTCACATGACTGCTGACAACTTCTGACCAGTCAACCGAGATGTCAAACTTACATCATGTTTGTGAAATATTTGTGTTTTGAGACCCCCCCCCCCCTTCTGCACATGTGTATAGTTAATTTGTAATCATTATTTGTACATGCATTCTCTTACAGGAATTATATCTGAACTGTAAACATTACCAATTATGCTATAAAACGATGTTTGGTAATTCCTATTATTTCATGTTTGGTAAACCCTACACTTTCATGTTTGGTAAATGACCAAGTCGACCACGGAGTGAAATATGGACTGTGAATTCACGGATACGTAAAAATATGGACTCTTGTGATTATACCAGAGTTGATCATGAATGTTTATTTCATTTCACTTACAGTACATTGTTTAAATTGATCGTAAATACCGTTTTTCATGTGTATCTGTCGATCACGTTGTTTTCCTTTTTGGTCATGGCGATTCGGAAGATTCTAATTTACAAGGGGGTTTAGGTTATTGTTCTCCGTCCTCGAACGTCATTATTTTATTATTGTTAACTTATACGCAACTTGTAGTGTACACTTTTACGTAACTTACCTTCATTGTTTATTACTATGTATTTGTTTTACGATTCGGCGTCACATCGTTCGTATTTTTCATGGTTTGTCCCACTTCGGCGATGTTGTTAGTATCGTCTGCCATTTTGGTCTATACTTTCCTTTTAGGTTAGGTAAAGCGCACTGCGCATGTCCGGTAGTTTAACCTATATAAGCGTCGCCACGGACGCTGAGGTTTCAGTTTGACTCTGCAGAACGTCTGCGCAACAACGTTCATAGAAATTGTACGTAAATACTGATATAACTAACGAATGGGGAGTTTTTACTATGGATTATATTGACCAAATAGATTTATTAAGGAATTCAACGGTCTCTACGAAGTTTACTATAGTTTTACTTGACCAAATTGATTTATTACGGAAAATCAACAGTCACAATTTTACCAAATCATAATAGCGTGACCAAATCATAATTATGTGACGTCCGGTCTGACCAATTGTATTACATCACCATTGTTTATTTGGTTATCCAGTCATCTGTATTACAGTTATTGCTTTATTAAATCATTGCTGAAACTTTAATTGTCTTATGTTGTGCTCTTGTTTGCCTCTGCAATGCAATATTTTACTGACCAACACAGGGATTTATCTTACCAAATCAACCAGGATTACCAATAACAAATTACCAGGAAATACCACATATATTGGTTACAATGAAATATATCTCCTTCATTGGAAATTTGATCAATTATAAAAGCCTCATACCTCGGGCACGTTACAATGTTGCATAAAAATTGTTCCTCTTAACTGCAGACAACTTCTGACCACTCGAGAGGAAAAACAGATTACCAAACTGAGGGTTTGAATTTGTGAGGATAGGTATAAGGAACCAACAGACAACTTCTGGCTTGGCCCCTGCTACACAAGGTGTTTTCAGCCTATTGCATAAATTAAATTTATAAATATATTATCCTATCCCAGCTGTTTTATAAACATTTTTCAAACACCAGGTAATATGTTATTTCCTGGATAGAATGAACAGCCAACTGTGAATTACCATAAGTTGATTCTAATACTGTATACAGGGTTATTTTCACCCCGTGTTATTTTCGCCCTTTTACATCTGAAAACAAGTTTGCCCCGTTTTAAATTCGCCCAAAAAGATTTTTGTTTAAGATATTATATAGTTTACATTGGATTCGCCCCGTTTTAAATTCGCCCACGCCAGACTTGGGCGAAAGGGGCGAAAATTAAACGGGGGCGAAAATTTCCCTGTATACAGTATAGAGAGACATTGCTAGTTTTCTCTGAAAACATGAAAAATGAAATAGATCTGCTTGAAAGAAAGGAAAAGCTGAAATGTATCTAATAAGCGGAATCTGACAGTACAGATAATGTCATACATATGGTATAACGCTTATCTGATATACTATTGGTAACTGATGTCAGCAAGAGACATTTCAAATAAAATTAATTAATATTGTGTATATTTAAAGTAATGAAACTGCCTCAACACGTATGGCCCCGTGCTCAGTGACATATAACATATACAAAGTGGTATAAATTCCTTAACACGTATGGTCCCATGTTTAGACAATCTTCCATTTACAACATGTGACCCTCTAAACACGTATGGTCCGGTGTTTAGTGAAACATTCCATGCACAATGTACTTTCTAAACCCGTATGGTCCCGTGTTTAGTGAAATAAATATTCCATATACAAGATGATCTAACTATTTAAACACATATGGTCCTGTGTTTAGCCAATATCTATTACAACATGATGTAACCTACTAAACATGTATATGGTCCTGTGTTTAGTAAAACATTTCATGTACAAAACATGTATTTTCTAAACACGTATGGTCCCGACGTGTTTTGAGAAATATTCCATATACAACATGATGCAACTACTTAACACATATGGTCCAGAGTTAACTGAGATATTCCATATACCAAGTGATGCAACTTTCTTAACATGTATGGTCCCATGTTAAGTGAAACAACATTGCATACAACAATCGTATGCATAAGCTTAAATGCATCACCAATAGAAATTGCAGGGTTAATAAGCATGCATTTTATCCTGCATGACAGTAAATCCTCATTAGGATACCATTATGCTACAGTAATTTGCTTTTGTCAAACGTATGGTCCCGCTCGACGACTATTGAGCTCTGCAGAGATTGATTATAGAGATGATTCATGAACTGTGTTCACCCTTTGTTTCATATTTTGTAGAACAACTAATATAGGAGATACGATTTCAACAAAATGTGTATCTTTTAAAGGGCCTGTAATTTTACCATTTTCTTTCTTTTTCCATCTAAAAATATATATATATATATATATATTGATGATCCTAGTATCACCTTAAGTCTTCTTTGATTTCTAGAAAGTTTTATTTTAGGTAGTTTAATACCATCTGACATAAAACGTGTAAATATCCCTCAGACATGATTTTCAGTTTACTAGATCTTGATCAAAGCTTTGAAATATTCAAATGAGTCTCTTTATTCTGAATGAGGTTAGTTTTTAGATTAAAGTTGTTTTTTTTTTTTAGTTTTAACCACAATATTAAAATGCATTGGTCAATTTGGTTAAAGTAATTAGAATTTAAAATTTTGGGCCCTGCTGCTAATCTATAACCCCTGTTTCAGAAGAATTGACAAAAGTTTGTGTCATGTACTGAAAAAAGACATGAAGTGTATAAAAATCATTATTTCAAAATTAGGATATATATTTTTTTACAGAAACTATTGAATTAAGTGAAAAACCATTTGATCATGATATTATCTTACTCAATGGACTTGTTGATAGAGCAGTCCCCAGAAACATGAACCAATACACCAACCAAACTTAAAGTGGCTGTTGCCACAATACTTTGCTAAGTTGAGGCAATGTCCTTGGTAACGCGAACTTGTCCACTGTTGTGTTGTCTGTGCATGCATATCTGATTTCTAAGTGTTGTTTCCAAATGGCCTATATAGCTTCTGCAAGTGTTACCCAGTGTGGATAGTGTCTGTTTCTAATTTGGTGGGATGGGTAACTCTGGAAAATAAAAGTGTAAACTACTATCCAGTATATGATATTTATTTTTTTAAATCAAGTGCTCTGATCTAAATCAATATTTTAAGCCATGTTCCATACAACTGAACAATCAGAACATGCAAGATAAATTCTTAGAGAATGACATAATTATTTTACTTTGGGTATTGCACAACTGCAATACATCAACAAGGAATAACAGGTAATGTAAATTCCAACATGAGAATATGTCTACATATATGCAGCATAAATTATTCTCATTAAAACATTATTTTACCAAGAAAGAGCAAACATGCATTATTATACATTTTAAATATATATTTAAATATTTATTGCAAATAATTTGCTAACTTATAAATTATAAACTTGTGCATTGATTGATTCTGGAGAACATGATAATGCCAAATATGCATGTTATTCAAAACACACTTTTGCACACTTTATTTTAGATACCTGGTTCTGGATTCAATTCAGAAAAAGTGCATATCGTCATGCCTGAGACAACCAAAAATATTTGTCTATAGACCAGCACAAGTCAACAAACTACATGTATATATGGTCCTACACAAGTCAACAAACACAAGTGCATTTCTGTGCATATGGTCCTGCACAATGATGAATCCGATAAAATATATGTGTATATGGTCCTACACAAGTCAACAAACACAAGTGCATCTGGTCCTGCACATTTTTCCCTGCACAGTTAAACAAAATTCATGTGTATATGGTCCTACACAAGTCACCAAAATATGTGTGCATAGGGACATGCATGAGTCAACAACTTGCATGTGCATATATTGTCCTGCACAAGACAGCAAAAACAAAATACATGTGCATATGGTCCTGCACAAGTGACTAAGTCAACAAAATACATGTGCATATGGTTGTGTACAAGTCAACAAAACAAAATGTATGTGAATTTGGCATAATTATGTATAGTTCTGCATGAGTCAACAAAATACATGTGAATATAATTCTGCCCAGATCAACAAAATGCATGTGCATATAATCTTTCATGAGACAAAAGGTAATACATGTGCACATGGTCTTGTACAAGTCAACAAAATACATATGCATATCGTTCTGCACATGTCCACAAAATATGCGTATATGTTCCTACAAGAGTCAACCAAATAAATGTGCATGTGTCAGTGAAATAAATGTGAATATGGTCCTTCACAACCATAAAATACAACATAACGTGTAAATCAGTGGTGGGTTTGCATGGTAAACATAAGTAGTGTATGTGGACCTCACTTCTACACTAATTCTTAGTAAAAGGTCACCTCAAACTATGGTGTGCACCCTTAGCAACAATATTATATCAGCATTAAATTACGTTAATCATTCTACATATATACTAGCTGTGCCTATGACCTGCACAGTTTATGTGAAAATGTGTATGTGGTCCCACGTACTCTATGTCTTGATTCAACAATTGAAAATTTGAATCATACATAATAAGATTTGTGTACCCATATAATGGCTATATTTTACCAGCATCACAAAGGCAACTAACTCCAAACAAAATTTTTGGCTCAATGAACAACATATAAGTAAACTTGGGTAAGATCATTCATTGTTAAACTCTTAAGAGGAAAAGCAGGATTTGTTACCAAGTATGATACCTGTATTTGTAAAAATATTGCAAAATTATATAAGGAACCAAAAAACTTGAGCCTTTTATTATGAGCTAGCTAACTTAGTTTTAATGGATAACACATGACTTCATCAGAAGTACTATACTATACTGGCCTGTTTTATACTGGGAATGCAGGAGTGTCAAGTAAATACTACATCAGCATCAATGGAGATCTCATAACTTGTAAAAAGGTAACACTCGTCACTGCTGAGCTCTTTATATTCACTCATCAATATCTGGTTTGTGTAGATGATTCTTACATTCAAGTGCTTGAAGAAGCGAAGGGTTTCCACTGTAACAAACAGGTTCTTATTCCCCGGCCAAGGTGAATGTAAGAAGCAAAACTGTCTTGTGATATTTTGGATGGACAGTTAATAAAAATGATGTTATCACACAGATGCACATTTTCAAAGCTCAGCAAATTGCAAATCACTGTAAATAGGCAAAAGTTACTAAAGGAATGAAGTTACCGGTGTGATTGATAAAATCTCCAGGCTTGATCATGGTGTTTGGATTAACGATGTAGGTGAATCACTGACGGCCAGTTGCAAAACCTCCCACGAACATGTCTATACACTGTCAGGTCTATAATGTAATTGAATATTATTGTTTACAGCAGAGACCTACAGCGAAAGGTCTATGTTTACAGCTGACATAGTTCATGTAAGAGTTTTCGGGATCTCGAGCCCGACATTATTTACTACATGTTTTACACCACTGTAGATACACTGACACTATTTATCGATCGTTTACCAAATTTACTTCAATTGACAATATTATTCCCCAGACGACTTGTAGTAATAGAATATCCATGTAAAAATCACATGTAAATTATTTTGGTCGTCCTGAGTTGTGAACTCCTCAGCATGCTTAATGCCCGGATGTAAACTTTACAAGGCCGATTTCGTAACAAAAACTCACTTTACAGACGTTTTTCTGTAAATAACAAGCAGATCACATCGTCCGAAATCATCAAAATAGTACCACAACAAAAGCTGTAGGATTTTCTGTGGGAAATATGGCATAAATTCGAAAAATTCAGCAGTTCAATAAACCATGCTTTCTCTTATGGTAAACGGATCAATAATGATCACGTGATGGATAAGAGCTTTGTTGATTGGCTGAACCCATATTCAGATGTAGGAAAAGGGGGTAAAATTAGTTCAATAAAAGAACCGAATAGCTGCTTAGTATAAAGCTATGTACAATACAGACACTGTTATATAATAACATAATAAAACCATAGGCGTTCCCCATGTAATTCTGTAAATGACGTGTGATAAGTATATATATAGGTCTACCCTCTATACTATAATATAACCAAGGCCTACAACTACCCCTCCATATTGAATTCGCCTGGGACCTCTGACTGACTTACTTTAAGGGTTTCTGGGGTATACTGGGCTGTTCATCAGCATCGGATACTCTAATTTATTGAAATAAAATATTTGCAATCTTTTATCCAGCACATTTCCGTCGCTTTCTCGCGTTTTCAAACATTTCTCTATACTCCCTCACACATACAGTGTATAAATTTCACTAGTGCAAGGGCATAACCAAGTAAAAATTCCAAGTTTAGTGTATAAATATTTCAACACACATTGCAGTTTCTGAAAAGTGCTGCAATTTCATTATTAAAATTATATTTGTGTGACCGAATAATGTATTTTTTGCTGGTCAACCGCATAAAAATATTGATAAAATTATATTTTTTTAAGATTTCATCAAGATCACAGCACTTCTCAGATACCTTAATACTTCTAGAGTTGAATTGTAAAAGCTTACTGTGATCCATTGAGTGTACGCCCTTGCACTAAGTCGATTTATTAAGATCCCCACGTTACCCTCCGACGTGTTTGCATACAATTATACGGCAATGTCAATTAAATACGTGATATATTGAAAATATTTTAATAAAATCGCGAAGACATAGAATCCAAGTTGATATCCTATGGAATATCTATAAATAATATTTTATTTTATTATAGAATACATTTTTTGTTGAGAAAATAATATACAATTATGGACTCTTTTGGTGTTGAATATGGTTTGTTATTCACCAGAAAAATATCCAAGGCGAAGCCGAGGTCAATATGGATATTTTTTCTGATGAATAACAAACCATATTCAACACCAAAAGAGTCCATAATTGTTTTATTATATAGTCGGGATATGAATAAAAAAGACATTGAAGGCTATATGACGACACCATTTTCATTTGCGATCTTCCATTGTTGAAAAAAAAAAATCTCCAGATTACTGTTTGTAACATCCATGTCTTCCATTCCGAGTTTCGCTATGTGTAAGACGTCCAGATTTTAAAAAATAATCCTGAAATAGGTTTGAATATTTCTTTTCCTGCTCAGATACGTAGCTCTCTGCGGCCGTTGCAACCATTGTTTACAACGTTGCTTGATGTTTTGATTGTGACGTCACAATGACGTTGCACGCGCATTGACCATCCGGTGAATACGGCCTCAAATCCAGTGAATATGTAGTGTTATGAACTGTTTGCGCTTGTATAGATCATATAGGGAATATAAATAGACTATATAATAAAACTTGATCTGCCTCTCATTGTATACAAATTACGTCACGTTTAACGAAAAGACGTCATATACACAAGTGGATTGCGATCAGCGACTCGTTTATAACTTGTTATGTTGGATTGAACTAACGACAAAACAGCATACCGTAATATTTTTGATGTTGTTTCATTATTTCGTGCAGGTTAAATTGGCAAATCAAATCATTTTGTGATGTTTTGAAGAGTTGTTGTATGACGTATATTTTGTATGATGTCATAGTTAAGTTTTCCTGTACAAATTAAACTCCACCCCCTTTTTGTAACCTTAAGGTATGTCACTCGTGAATTTTTTTTTTTAAATCAAGGAATTTTTGAGAAGTATATTTTGTATAAGTACTTATATAGTGTGACTCAAAATCGCAGATAAAATAGGGGGTCAGTGTGCTTCTTACTGATCTACGGTACAATTAAGATGACCTTTTTGCACTTAAACTTTCACTCTTTGGTAAATTACTTTAACATTCATTATATTTTATCATATGTAACGATGGCAATTAATGTAATTTTATTTTTCTTAAAATAGTTTGAGTAATATTTTTCATTGAAAAAATCTTGCAAATTTATGTGTGTAAATTTTTGTGTGACCTTTTTGCACTAAAAAATAACGTATTTGGGGGTATTAAAAAACTACATAGGCAATAGAACATTTTTTTTTAAATCAAGCCTTTTACGACTTAAGTGCTGATCAGTCACAAGTATCGAGTACTTTATTTTGAATTATTGAAATTTTTTGAATTTTAAAATCTTGGTCAAAATATATTACATTCAGGCGAAAAATGATATAAATATTAAGAGGATCTGTGTGAACTTTTCTAAAAAGCTGACGAGTGACATACCTTAACTGTGCTGCATCCCTTTGTAATACTATTGTGACGTTGCCCTCCACCGGGGGTCATAATATTAACAATTTAGAATTTATTATATTAAGTGTTTTTAGAAAGGGGGCTTCTTACAAACTTTGGTTAAAATTGACCAATTGGTTCTTTAGAAGAAGTTTAAAACTTGAAAAATTGAAACTGATATTTCTTCAAAAAAGTAAGAAAAATGAAGGAAATTGGAATTTTCTAATACAGTGAAAACTGTCTAATCCGACACCTGAATAATCCGAGACACTGTGAATTCCGACGTTAAATTTCTTTCCCATTTTAGTATTTTACTTGTTTTTAACACTGTGCTATCTGACACCCTGTCTATTCCGACACACAATTTGTCTCCCAGTGCATGTCGGATTAGACAGGTTTCACTGTATTAATTTACTTTGACCATTCATTTCAATTTGAATTTGATATGATTATAGTCAGTTGATGTTCCTTTTGTTTTATTAACTTTTTTATGAAAAAAGATGAAAAAAGTACCTTACATAAATAGAAATTAACATAACATGATTACATAATTGGTAACAAGAAGTTTTGATTTTTAAGGACTGATGATACAAAGAAAAAAGAATGCCTGAATATGTATATATTTTTGAAGCTTTTTTGTTCATAAATAAATTCTAAATTTCAAAATTATAAAGAAATTGGAAACTACTACCTTAAGTTTTCAACAAGCATTTTTAGGCGGAAGCCGCCTATTACATTTGCTTTGATGACATCAAGATCTCAAGTCAATTTTGCCCTCGTTCATTGTACTCCAAATGGATGGAACTTAAACTAAGGGCATACAACCCGCACCTCATATTCGACTCCCTTCCCAATCTTTACTGTTATTATCAATCAAAAGCATGTATTTAACAATTTATTTTGATGAATTGTAAAAAAAGTCCAACAAAATAAAAGCCTAATAATAGAGCTAATAATTACTTGAGTACTCATGATACATGTACGTTTCGCGTTTGAGAGAAGAACGAACGATAACTTTGTTTGTCGAAAACATAAACAAATGGGTTTCAACAATTGATTAGTACAGGGTCCTGAAGCGATCTTTAAAAATATTACGAGGGACAAAATAGTTCAAGTAGGTAATTATGTTAAAGAATTAATGACAGCTCTACAGCTAATGAGGAACAAATCTTTTTAACAAAAAATAGAATAAAGAAGTATGTAATTCCTTTTATCAATCGTTTATTTATACCCATGCACTACTTTCGCGTAATAATCTAACATGAGACGATTCAGAGTGAAATTATTGTCAACAAACCTGGACAATGGAAATGCCGGGCCTTCTATTTAACATAAGCAAGTAACTCACGTTGTGTGATTAGCTTACGTTTCATTGTTTAAACTTGAAAATGTCTCCTCTCTATACAGTCATGCTTTAATTAGATATCGTAACATGAAACCTGTTTTAGTTGGGTCTTGATCGAACGAACTGCCAATAAGTACTTTATTAATTTCATGCCTGGGACTTGGAGAAATCATTTGATTAATTATCATGTCGAATTTGAGTATACATTCATATATCCTTTTTTCATTTAATCTTATATGAATATGCTGAAGGGCGAGCCAAAGCTGTATTTATCAATTGAACAGAAAGACAAAAGCATAAGACCTATATCAATCTGTATAGATGTGTTCCTACGATGGCAGCTAACAGAAAGTGGGATAGCTATATTATTATGATTGCATAGTTAATATGTGGAAGTTTTGCTATGTGCTACCTCTAAATGGAAGAAGAAAACTCAACTCGACACAACCAGAAACATTATTCTGAAGGTGAGTACATGTATTGTATATTAAAATCAATTTATTATATTTCAAGTGGGAAAAATCTGTCATAAGTTATTATACATATGTTTGATAGCATAACAAATGTTCTTGTTATTAATGCTAAAAATAAACAGAATTTTTAAGAGTATATTTTGACATTTTTACTTTTGCTGACATATTTTCTTTTCAATGTTTTTAAATACACCAATATAACTTTGTTTAATCATTTGTTTAATCATTTATCAGTCAATATCTTGTGTTTCTTATAAACATTTAATCTGTTTTCATGAAAATACATGATTATTTACAATAGTAAACTTTTAAGAGAGAGGAAACAAAAAAAACAGTAAAAAATATTAGGGATGTCAAATTGGTCAATTTTTTATAATCGATTACTCGAACTTTTTCCCATTAAATACTCGGTTACTCGGTGAAATGTTGATTGAAGTTTTTTCTAGAGCTTCTTTATGAGCTCTGTTAACCCACAAAGCTGATTTTATCATGTTTATCAATGTAATACATGTACGAATAATCCCTATTTCCATTGGAAATTATTTTTGGTACTAAATCTATTTATTAAAAAAAAACACAAATGCACAATTAATACACCCAAAATTACAAATGGTTGTTTAGGATCTATTTGATCTATGCAAAAGGAAGACAAACTGTTGTGCATGTTCGTTTATTAAGCTAGCGAAAGAGAGGGAACGCATGTGTTTGGATATCTAGTCTTATTATTTCATTGGTTGGTTGTTTCCAGTTAATACACTAAACTTACTTCGCAAATTGACTTTCAACATTATTGAATCTTTTCTTATTTCTAAGTATATCACCCTTGAAGTGGGTAGCGGCATTTCTATGCAAGTCAGATTTCACTGGCGTGTACTGAAAATACTTAAATGATGTTTACTGAAAACAATAATTAAAATCCAAAAGCAGTTGTGAAAGTTATTGTTTTCTATTACTCATTACTACTGATTTTTGTGTGAAGTTTTATAATTAACCATTTCTTGTTCCAAAAAACCATATTTTACAAGTTTGCATAATAAATTTAGTGTATAATAAATTGCTACTTGTATTTCAATGTCAGTGTTTTATACTTTACAAAAGTAAATGTTAAAATGTTCATATTGCTTTTGATTTCACCTATTCTTATGCCTCCTCTTCAAAAGGGATACATATTGTTTATTCTAATTAGTCTTTGGCTTCAATACTACAATTTAACAAAATATCCTCCCCCTTAAGACAGATTATGCTTCAAATAGTTTTGCACATGAGAATTTTCAATCATGCTTCCGTCTATCAGTACTCTCAGTACTTTGATTATTATTCTATGCCACTATAAATCCAATTATTGAGAAGAAAAAAATCCGAATGAAAAATTCAAAATTACGCGACCTAACTTATTCATTTTACTCATAAACATGACGTTAGTTGTTTGTATGAAAATACTTTGATAAATTTTATTTGTATCACAAGTCCTTAATGAAAAACAAAAAATAATATAGAAATTGCAAATATATAATCTTGTATAGATGAATATCAGAATATCGACTGTAGAAATCTTGAAACCTATTAATGTCAAAATAACTACGACGACTAGTTTATGAGACTCTTGGTTTTCTAATATTTATAACTCTGCTACTGCTTCTCTGCTTCTTCTGAAGTCTACTCTTGTTTTAGAGCCGTTATTTTGATTGGTTTTCTGCTCTGCTGGACATACCCTGGTGATTTGCTCTAATTATTTTGAAGCGCACCACTTGACATTATTGTTAAAAATTCGTTTAAAAACTAACAAAGGTTACCCATGACACGAAAAGAAGTATGGCAGTGAATTTATTAAGTGGAGTCAACTGCATCAGAACAAAAATTAACAGAATGTGACAACTGCGCAGCTTGTATGCAGATAACTGTGTTTAAAAGGCAAATGCTCTATAAATTGTTTATGATTTATTAGAGAAAAGGTACAATGATCAGGTATACAGATTTTATAGTTGTGAGTTTTTATTTTCTGAAGACAACAAGCCGCAACCCTTGAAGCCAGGATTTCCTCTGATATTCATTCCAACATCAAAGAATGCAAAAGTAAGTAATAAACAACGATTATTTAATGAACAAGGTATTATGAATAGCAATAGTTGTGCTGGCATATTTTCCATGATGCGCTAACGCCAATCGCAAATTCTCGGGCCTTTCCGACTATATAGCGGAAACACGACCTCAAATGTATATGGTAGACGCCATGACAACCCTCCCTTTTCACGATCTTTGAAAAAAGTGCATGGAGACCTTTTATCTGTTGAATATGGAGTATAACTTTATTCAATGTAATGATATTATCTAAAATATACCATAGAAGGGACTTCTAAATCCTTCTATCCTATATTTGACTAAACAGGAAATGTATACATTTTTAACATCCGGTTATGTTAATACATTCGAGATTGTTTTTCGGACATCTGACGGAAAGACCCGAGATGATGAATATTCCAGCAGAGCAATTGCTATTCATAACGCCATGTTCACTGAATAGCGTTGTTTATTTCCTAAATAATTACAACAAAACCATTGGATAAAAATGGTTCATACGGTTGCATTTTCGAACCTCGTTGTCTATTATTTTTGTTGTTGCAAAAACCAAATTGTTTGAACTGTTGGATTTAAATGAACGATACACGTCTCCAAATAACTTAGTGCTCAATTCACGTTAATGTGGTTTAGGCTGGAGTCCAATATATATGTTATGCAGAATTACAGACATACATTTGCATAGTAAAGCATTAGTGCTTTCATATAGGATCAACCTGTTTGTGAAGCATTTTATCTTTAAAGTGTCTCAACAGTTGAGTGACTTTAAAAAGTATTTAGTTTTCTGATGTCATTCGCTTCAGAAACTTTCTTTTATAGGTGACATATTTTTCAAAATAAGTTTAAAAACTGGATGTATGCATTGTGTTTGACTTCTCCTATATTTGAACCAATCACTGTTGTTCAACCTTACATTTTTTATAGTCCATGAATTCAGCATAAATAGAAATAAAAAGAAAAACAGTTTCTCTAACGTATAACATTTGGTTGTCAAGAGAAATCTATTTAGGCACAATGCACTTGTTACTGGTTTAAAAAAAATAGTTGGTTTGTGCAGATTATATTAATAGATATTTTAATTTTATGCCATGCCACGTGAAATTTGTTTCTTCTAATTTCGATTTCAATAATAACGGTGTATAAAATTATCTTCTAACCTACTTCTCAAAGATACTAAAGAGAAAAGAAGTTAAAAGGTATTTTTAGACAATCAAAGGCTTTATGACATTTTTGTAAAGGCTGAATTCAATAATAATGTACGGGAAAAAGTTCCAAAATATTAGAAAATATGATTTTCTTGACAAATAGAAATCTTAAAACCTTTAAAAGCTAAGGATTCTATGAACATATTCAAGGATCAAGAAACCCATGGGCCACAATGCTCACCTGAGGAATTTTAGCCTCGCTATATTCCACCAAATTTTTGCGCAGTGCAGTTAAAGTGTACAATAGAAATATCGACAATATTTTGTAATTAAAAATGTATGCATAATCGGGATGGTGATTATTTTTTTTTAATTATTTATATCTGATAGTTGTAATTATGGTTAATAACTACATATTGAGGACGATTAGATTTTATATTTAGACATTTGTCACGTGATGCAGCAGTCACGTGATTTTCGCACATTTACTAGCAATATACCCATAAATTTCACTAGTGCAAGGGCATAACCAAGTAAAAATTCCAAGTTTAGTGTATAAATATTTCCACACACATTGCAGTTTCTAAAAAGTGCTGCAATTTCATTATTAAAATTATATTTGTGTGACCGAATAATGTATTTTTTGCTGGTCAACCGCATAAAAATATTGATAAAATTATATATTTTTAAGATTTCATCAAGATCACAGCACTTCTCAGATACCTTAATACTTCTAGAGTTGAATTGTAAAAGCTTACTGTGATCCATTGAGTGTACGCCCTTGCACTAAGTCGATTTATTAAGATCCCCACGTTACCCTCCGACGTGTTTGCATACAATTATACGGCAATGTCAATAAATTACGTGATATATTGAAAATATTTTAATAAAATCGCGAAGACATAGAATCCAAGTTGATATCCTATGGAATATCTATAAATAATATTTTATTTTTTTATAGAATACATTTTTTGTTGAGAAAATAATATACAATTATGGACTCTTTTGGTGTTGAATATGGTTTGTTATTCACCAGAAAAATATTCATATTGACAAAGGCGAAGCCGAGGTCAATATGGATATTTTTTCTGATGAATAACAAACCGTATTCAACACCAAAAGAGTCCATAATTGTTTTATTATATAGTCGGGATTTGAATAAAAAAGACATTGAAGGCTATATGACGACACCATTTTCATTTGCGATCTTCCATTGTTGAAAATTAAAAAAGAGTCTCCAGATTACTGTTTGTAACATCCATGTCTTCCATTCCGAGTTTCGCTATGTGTAAGACGTCCAGATTTTAAAAAATAATCCTGAAATAGGTTTGAATATTTCTTTTCCTGCTCAGATACGTAGCTCTCTGCGGCCGTTGCAACCATTGTTTACAACGTTGCTTGATGTTTTGATTGTGACGGCACAATGACGTTGCACGCGCATTGACCATCCGGTGAATACGGCCTCAAATCCAGTGAATATGTAGTGTTATGAACTGTTTGCGCTTGTATAGATCATATAGGGAATATAAATAGACTATATAATAATACTTGATCTGCCTCTCATTGCATACAAATTACGTCACGTTTAACGAAAAGACGTCATATAGACAAGTGGATTGCGATCAGCGACTCGTTTATAACTTGTTTTGTGGGATTGAACTAACGACAAAACAGCATACCGTAATATTTTTGATGTTGTTTCATTATTTCGTGCAGGTTAAATTGGCAAATCAAATTGTTTTGTGATGTTTTGAAGAGTTGTTGTATGACGTATATTTTGTATGATGTCATAGTTAAGTTATCCAGTACAAATTAAACTCCACCTCCTTTTTGTAACCTTAAGGTATGTCACTCGTGAATTTTTTTTAAATCAAGGAATTTTTGAGAAGTATATTTTGGATAAGTACTTATATAGTGTGACTCAAAATCGCAGATAAAATAGGGGGTCAGTGTGCATCTTACTGATCTACGGTACAATTAAGATGACCTTTTTGCACTTAAACTTAAACTCTTTGGTAAATTACTTTTTAACATTCATTATATTTTATCATATGTAACGATGGCAATAAATGTAATTTTATTTTTCTTAAAATAGTTTGAGTAATATTTTTCATTGAAAAAATCTTGCAAATTTATGTGTGTAAATTTTTGTGTGACCTTTTTGCACTAAAAAATAAAGTATTTGGGGGTATTAAAAAACTAAATAGGCAATAAAACATTTTTTTTTTTAAATCAAGCCTTTTACGACTTAAGTGCTAATCAGTCACAAGTATCGAGTACTTTATTTTGAATTATTGAAATTTTTTGAATTTTAAAATCTTGGTCAAAATATATTACTTTCAGGCGAAAAATGATATAAATATTAACTAGACTTCTTTGACATATATTCATTTTTTTGGCAAAGTTTGTTGAAGGAAGGTGTAAAAGTTGCTCTAAAAATATAAATTAAGAAGACCTATTAAATATTCTTAGCAATATCATAACGGAATATATTCTCCGAGTAAAAGTATGTGAGGCTAATGTTCCAAGTCATTAAATTCAAGAAATGTGCAAATTTGCAGAATTATCTGCTAAATATCCTTCCGCCACAAGGAATAGTCTCTTATAAATCTTGCTATTTTGTGGCATTTCAAGCAGTTTTTTCGTTGAATGTCAAAACATTAACATTGTTGAATTTAGATATGTAATAAAAAATGAATTTTAATAAATAGTTTCGAAGCAAGAGGATCTGTGTGAACTTTTCTAAAAAGCTGACGAGTGACATACCTTAACTGTGCTGCATCCCTTTGTAATACTATTGTGACGTTGCCCTCCACCGGGGGTCATAATATTAACAATTTAGAATTTATTATATTAAGTGTTTTTAGAAAGGGGCTTCTCACAAACTTTGGTTAAAATTGACCAATTGGTTCTTTAGAAGAAGTTTAAAACTTGAAAAATTGAAACTGATATTTCTTTAAAAATTAAGAAAAATGAAGGAAATTGGAATTATCTAATATTCATTTAGTTTGACCATTCATTTCAATTTGAATTTGATATGATTATAGTCAGTTGATGTTCCTTTTGCTTTATTAACTTTTTTATGAAAAAAGATGAAAAAAAGTACCTTACATAAATAGAAATTAACATAACATGATTACATAATTGGTAACAAGAAGCTTTGATTTATAAGGACTGATGATACAAAGAAAAAAGAATGCTTGAATATGCATATATTTCTGATTTTTTTTGTTCATAAATAAATTCTAAATTTCAAAATTATAAAGAAATTGGAAACTACTACCTTAAGTTTTCAACAAGCATTTTTAGGCGGAAGCCGCCTATTACATTTGCTTTGATGACATCAAGATCTCAAGTCAATTTTGCCCTCGTTCATTGTACTCCAAACGGATGGAACTTAAACTAATGTCATACAACCCGCCCTTCATATTCGACTCCCTTCCCAATCTTTACTGTTATTATCAATCAAAAGCATGAATTAAAAAATTTATTTTGATGAACTGTAAAAAAAAGTCCAACAAAATAAAAGCCTAATAATAGAACTAAGAATTACTTGAGTACTCATGATACATGTACGTTTCACGTTTGAGAGAAGAACGAACGATAACTTTGTTTGTCGAAAACATAAGCAAATGGGTTTCAACAATTGATTAGTACAGGGTCCTGAAGCGATCTTTAAAAATATTACGAGGGACAAAATAGTTCAAGTAGGTAATTATGTTAAAGAATTAATGACAGCTGTACAGCTAATGAGGAACAAATCTTTTTAACAAAACAAAGAATAAAGAAGTATGTAATTCCTTTTATCAATCGTTTATTTCTACCCATGCACTACTTTCGCGTAATAATCTAACATGAGACGATTCAGAGTGAAATTATTGTCAGCAAACCTGGACAATGGAAATGTCGGGCCTTCTATTTAACATAAGCAAGTAACTCACGTTGTGTGATTAGCTTACGTTTCATTGTTTAAACTTGAAAATGTCTCCTCTCTATACAGTCATGCTTTAATTAGATATCGTAACATGAAACCTGTTTTAGTTGGGTCTTGATCGAACGAACAGCCAATAAGTACTTTATTAATTTCACGCCTGTGACTTGGAGAAATCATTTGATTAATTATCATGCCGAATTTGAGTATACATTCATATATCCTTTTTCATTTAATCTTATATGAATATGCTGAAGGGCGAGCCAAAGCTGTATTTATCAATTGAACAGAAAGACAAAAGCATAAGACCTATATCAATCTGTAAAGATGTGTTCCTACGATGGCAGCTAAGAGAAAGTGGGATAACTATATTATTAAGATTGCATAGTGAATATGTGGAAGTTTTGCTATGTGCTACCTCTAAATGGAAGAAGAAAACTCAACTCGACACAACCAGAAACATTATTCTGAAGGTGAGTACATGTATTGTATATTAAAATCAATTTATTATATTTCAAGTGGGAAAAATCTGTCATAAGTTATTATACATATGTTTGATAGCATATCAAATGTTCTTGTTATAAAAATCCTAAAAATAAACAGAATTTTTTAAGAGTATATTTTGACATTTTGTACTTTTGCTGACATATTTTCTTTTCAATTTTTTTAAATACACTAATATAACTTTGTTTAATAATTTATCAGTCCATATCTTGTGTTTCTTATAAACATTTAATCTGTTTTCATGAAAATACATGATTATTTACAATAGTAAACTTTCATGTTTATCAATGTAATACATGTACGAATAATCCCTATTTCCATTGGAAATTATTTTTTGGTACTACATCTATTTATAAAAAAAACACAAATGCACAATTAATACACCCAAAATTACAAATGGTTGTTTAGGATCTATTTGATCTATGCAAAAGGAAGACAAACTGTTGTGCATGTTCGTTTATTAAACTAGCGAAAGAGAGGGAACGCATGCTTTTGGTATATCTAGTCATATTATTTCATTGGTTGGTTGTTTCCAGTTAATACACTAAACTTACCTCGCAAATTGACTTTCAACAGTTTTGAATCTTTTGTTATTTCTAAGTATTTCTTTACTCTTGAAGTGGGTAGCGGCATTTCTATGCAAGTCAGATTTCACTGGCGTGTACTGAAAATACTTAAATGATGTTTACTGAAAACAATAATTAAAATCCAAAAGCAGTTGTGAAAGTTATTGTTTTCTATTACTCATTACTACTGATTTTTGTATGGAGTTTTATAATTAACCATTTCTTGTTCCAAAAAAACATATTTTACAAGTTTACATAATAAATTTAGTGTATAATAAATTGCTACTTGTATTTCAATGTCAGTGTGTTATACTTTACAAAAGTAAATGTTAAAATGTTCTATTGCTATTGATTTCACCTATTCTTATGCCTCCTCTTCAAAAGGAATACATATAGTTTATTCTAATTAGTCTTTGGCTTCAATACTACAATTTAACAAAATATCCTCCCCCTTAAGACAGATTATAGTTTTGCACATAAGAATTTTCAATCATGCTTCCGTCTATCAGTACCCTCAGTACTTTGATTATTATTCTATGCCACTATAAATCCAATTATTGAGAAAAAAAAAATCCGAATGAAAAATTCAAAATTACGCGACCTAACTTATTCATTTTACTCATAAACATGACGTAAGTTGTTTGTATGAAAATACTTTAATAAATTTTATTTGCATCACAAGTCCTTAATGAAAAACAAAAAATAATATAGAAATAGCAAATATATAATCTTGTATAGATGAATATCAGAATATCGACTGTAGAAATCTTGAAACCTATTAATGTCAAAATAACTACGACGACTAGTTTATGAGACTCTTGATTTTCTAATATTTATAACTCTGCTACTGCTTCTCTGCTTCTTCTGAAGTCTACTCTTGCTTTAGAGCCCTTATTTTGATTGGTTTTCTGCTCTGCTGGACATACCCTGGTGATTTGCTCTAATTATTTTGAAGGGCACCACTTGACATTATTGTTAAAAATTCGTTTAAAAACTAACAAAGGTTACCCATGACACGAAAAGAAGTATGGCAGTGAATTTATTAAGTGGAGTCAACTGCATCAGAACAAAAATTAACAGAATGTGACAACTGCGCAGCTTGTATGCAGATAACTGTGTTTAAAAGGCAAATGCTCTATAAATTGTTTATGATTTATTAGAGAAAAGGTACAATGATCAGGTATACAGATTTTATAGTTGTGAGTTTTTATTTTCTGAAGACAACAAGCCGCAACCCTTGAAGCCAGGATTTCCTCTGATATTCATTCCAACATCAAAGAATGCAAAAGTAAGTAATAAACAACGATTATTTAATGAACAAGGCATTATGAATAGCAATAGCTCTGCTGGCATATTTTCCATGATGCGCTAACGCCAATCGCAACTTCTCGGGCCTTTCCGACTATGTAGCGGAAAAACGACCTCGAATGTATATGGTAGACGCCATGAAAACCCCCCCTTTTCACGATCTTTGAAATAAATGCATGGAGACCTTTTACCTGTTGAATATGGAGTATAACTTTATTCAATGTAATGATATTATCTAAAATATACCATAGAAGGGACTTCTAAATCCTTCTATCCTATATTTGATAAACAGGAAATGTATACATTTTTAACATCCGGTGATGTTGATACATTCGAGATTGTTTTTCGGACATCTGACGGAAAGACCCGAGATGATCCAATTGGTGCTAACGCGTATTAGGGAATATTCCAGCAGAGCAATTGCTATTCATAACGCCATGTTCACTGAATAACGTTGTTTATTTCCTAAATAATTACAACAAAACCATTGGATAAAAATGGTTAATACGGTTGCATTTTCGAACCTCGTTGTCTATTTTTTTTTTGTTGTTGCAAAAACTAAATTGATTGAACTGTTGGTTTTAAATGAACGATACACGTCTCCAAATAATTTAGTGCTCAATTCACGTTAATGTGTGTTATGATATATTGACATTTAAGACTCTTGACACTATCCCCTATGTGATGCACATGCGCATACTGATTCTGTATCAATCATCAATAAATTAGTCTTAGAACATGGTGTCAGAAGTGCAAACTCCACAGCAATAAATGTATTATAGCAAGGGATTTATTTTGTTAGCATAAATCCTACACAGACATTTAGTGAGGACAAGCGACACGCGAGGCGTTTGTGAAAGCCTAAATGACTGATAAATGTGAGTACATGCAGTGATGTTTTTGTGATGCTAGGATAAACACGCGGGAACTCCAGCGAACAAAGGATTTATCTTTATAAAAGTGGTAGGACAACTTTGATATCCCTGACTTGCCGTGATTTTTATCAGACGTGTAACTAAAGATTTTTAAACTGGCAAACTGATTATCAAACAAGATTACGGAAAACAACTCTGAGTGCAGAGATAAGATACACACGTGCAGGAGAGGAAATAGAAATCACATGACCAAAACATGGCAGCATCAAATTTCCCAGTACCAGACAAAATGGAAGTTAGGGGAGATCTCAAGAGCAATTGGAAATTTTTTCAATCACAATGGGAGAATTACGAGATAGCTACACAGCTCTGCGAGAAAGATGACACTATTAGAGTAGCATCATTATTGAGCATTATGGGAAAGGAATGCTACAGAATATACAGACATCTAGACATATCAGAACAAGATCGGAAGAAAACAAAAACAATACTTGAAGCCATGCGGAAGCATTTTGAACCACAAGTAAACGTGATTTATGAGAGATACATCTTTAACACAACTGACCAAAAGCAAGGAGAAACATTAGATCAATATGTTACAAAGCTTAGACAATTGGCTGACTCATGTGAGTTTGGCAGCCTCACAGATGACATGATCAGAGACAGATTAGTCTTGGGAATCGACGACAACCCAACAAGAGCAAGGATGCTTAGAGAACCAAAGCTAGACCTCAAGAAAGCAATAAGCATGTGTAGAGCCAGCGAAGTTGCACAACAACAACTCAAGAAAATAGAATCTGAAGGAACGAAAGAAAACATTCACTTCAGTTCAAGAAAGCCGGAAAAGCCAAGGAAATTTGACAGTAAAAAACCAAATGCTTCGAAATGCAAATACTGTGGAGGAAACCACGCTAGAGACAAAACAGCATGCCCAGCATATGGAAAGAAATGCAGCAAGTGTGACAAGATGAACCATTTTGCAAAAGTCTGTAAACAAACATCACAGAGCTACTCGAAGAAAACAGACAACAGAGCCTCAGAAAGAAAACCTGGAAGACGAAGAGTGCATTTAGTTGGTGAAGACTCTGAGGATGACTCATATTCTGAAGATTCAACTTTCAAGGTTACACACAGCATTGGATCAGTACAGTCCTTAGGCAAACAATGGTTTGTCAACACGAAAATGAAACTTGCGGAGAAGAAAAATGTAACCGAAATGAAATGCCAAATAGACACCGGCTCAACATGCAACCTTATAAGCTACAAGGACTTTTGCGCCATAGCTCAAAATGGAGATCCACCAATGCAAAAGAGTAATTCAAAACTGACTCTCTATGATGGATCCCGAATGAAACCCCTTGGTCAAGCGATAGTGAATTGTGAGCAAAATGGAAAGCAGTATAAGCTAGAATTTCAAATTGTTGATGTCAAACAATATCCTCTATTGTCGGCAGAAGCTTGCAAAAAGATGAAAATCATACAGTTGAATGAAAATGTCCATTCAGTGACTGGAAAAGAAAAACACAAAGAGCTGACAAAAGAATATATACTGGCCGAGTACAAAGATGTCTTCTCTGGTCTAGGTTGTTTACCAGGAGAGTATCACCTGGAAATTGATAAATCCGTCACTCCTTTGCAACACTCACCTCGGAGAGTAGCCGCCCCTCTGAAAAGAGCACTAAAGGACAAGATACAGGAATTGGAGAAACTGGGTGTCATCGCTAAAGTGACACAGCCGACAGAATGGATAAGCAGCATGGTTGCAGTGAAGAAACCAAATAAGCTTAGAATATGTATAGATCCCAAAGATCTAAACAAAGCACTGAAGCGCTCTCATTATCCAATGCCAACTATCGAAGAAATCCTACCACGTCTCAGCAAGGCTAAGGTATTTTCAGTCCTTGATGCTAAAGACGGATTTTGGCAAATAAAGCTAGACAAGGAAAGCAGCTTCCTTACGACGTTTTGGACGCCATTTGGAAGGTACAGATGGATCCGCATGCCCTTTGGAATATCTACAGCACCAGAAGAGTATCAGCAAGACAACATGATGCTCTCAATGGACTCAAAGGGGTTGATGTCATTGTGGATGACATACTTGTTTTCGGATGTGGAGACTCTGAAGAAGAGGCCTTAAAAGACCACGACGAAAACTTGCGAAACCTCCTCAAACGTGCAAGAGAGGTTAACTTGAAGCTTAATAAAAAGAAGCTCAATCTACGCTGCAAAGAAGTACCATATATTGGACACTTGTTGACAAAGGAAGGATTAAAGCCCGATCCAGAAAAAGTCAAAGCAGTTCAAGACATGCCTCAACCTCACGATGTACAGTCTGTGCAACGATTCCTTGGGTTCGTCAATTATTTGTCAAAATTTCTACCCAAGATTTCTGAAGTCTGCGAACCCCTGAGACGACTTGTACACAACGAATGGGCATGGCAATCAAGACAGGAGGAGGCGTTCAAGAAAGTGAAAGACCTTGTTACGAACTACCCAGTACTAAAGTACTATGACATAGAAGCAGACGTCACAATACAATGCGATGCCAGCGAAACTGGCTTGGGAGCAACACTCCTACAGAATGGTCAACCTGTAGCATTTGCATCCAAAACCATGACTCAAACACAGCAAAGATATGCACAAATCGAGAAAGAATGCCTCGCCATCGTATTTGCGTGTGAGAGGTTTGACCAGTACATCTATGGACGAGAAAAGATCACAGTGCACTCGGATCACAAACCCCTTGAGGCAATCTTTAAGAAACCTCTTCTATCAGCACCGAAACGCCTGCAAAGAATGCTTCTTCGGCTCCAAAAGTACAACATAGAGGTAGTCTACAAGCGAGGTAAAGAACTACACATTGCCGTCTTCCTCTCAAGGGCTGCACTGCCTAATCAAGAAACAACAAATACAAAATCTCAGTATGAAATATTCAAGATTCAAAAAGAAGAGATGCTGATGAAAGAACTCGATGACATGGACTGCACAGAAACCATAAATATTTCCAACAAAAGTCTGCAAGAAATAAGAACATCGACAGAGACAGACAATGCATTGCAGACATTAAAAACACTTGTAGAAAAAGGATGGCCTAACGACAAAAACAGTGTGCCCACAGAAGCAAAAGAGTATTGGACTTACAGAGAAGAAATTACTCTTCAGAACGGCCTACTTTTCAAAGGATGTAGAATCATTATTCCAAAACTACTAAGATCCAAGATGATGTCTAAAGCACATTCTAGTCACCAAGGTATTGAAGCTTCCCTTCGTAAAGCCCGAGATTCTATCTACTGGCCAGCAATGAACAGTGAAGAGTATATGTTCAACCAAACCTCTTTCTTTACTCCTCACAAAGATATTAACAGTAGTGAAGGAGAAACTTCAAGAGTACTGAGCAACAATATATTCAAGAAGTGGTGTAATTCAGATGTGGTTCATTAAAAATTCCAAGGAACTTTTGGACAATTTGAAATCACAAGAATTTATCAAAATCAAGAGCTTAAAAACTGACGACTTTTCAACTTTATATGCAACTATTCCCCACGATAAATTAAAGTACAGGCTTTTCGATATCATTGACAGCTGCATTTTCAATGAAAATAGAACTTAAATTTACATGTACTTACCTTGTCATTGGTCATTTGCAAAATTATTTCTTAAAAACATTCTGATTGTACACATAAATACATATACATTTGTGGTATCTTTCCATTATATAAACAAACTGAGAACAAATATCTTCAATTCTGTATGAAGTTTATCAAAGGTCAGAGGTCAATAAGTGACTTAATCACACGGCGCAATGATATCTACCGGTACATAAATTATAAAATGACTTGCTCTACTTGCTTTTCATGTATAAGAAATGAACAAAATAAGCAAGTAAAATAATAATTATTATGCGCCTGGATCGATAGATCCGAGGCGTATATTGTTTTTGTCCTGTCTGTTTGTCTGTTTATCTGTTTGTCTGTTGTCAACTTTAACCTTCGCCATAACTTTTGAAGCATGAGAGATAGAGACTTCATATTTGGTATGCATACTTCACCAATGAAGCTCTTTCAAATGACACCACGGTCAATGACGTTGTGACCTTGACTATGACTTTTCTGCTAAAAATAATTTATAGTACTTTGTTGCCGCCGGGCGCATAGTGTTTCACAAATACATCATGTTTTATTTACAATGTAAACGAGTACTGCAGTTTTTCATACAGTTTTTAGGCTTTCGATTAAACCGGCGTACATGGAGAATTTACACATAAAATGTTTACAAGTTTTATCATTTATGTCACTTTTGTCAGCTGCACAGTCTCTTACGTTTATCCTTATTTTTTGGGTAGACCTTTAGTTAAAATTCCATAAAAACTATAATTTGTTCATTTAATTCTACTCACGATAAATGTGTAAATCTGTTGGAAAATATAAAAGCATTGCAATCATGCCACGAACAGCTGACAAACACTTCGGTGTTGTCATAACAATATGCTGTCGCCAGTGTCGCCGTGTTTTCATCATAAATATGCCTTTATTTATTGAAATCGTAGACTTGTTGTTTTTTATCAAATTTAATACTTGAATGCAAATTAACTGGCTCGCAAGTGTTTCCATCCATCGGATCCATCCATCCCTTTCCGGGGACTGAAATTCCTCCAACATTTTATCAACGATCTTCGGACGTGTTTCTTGTGTCTCTTCAGCATTGATTATCAATTTTCACGAATGAAAATATTCCCAGAGAACTATCTGTTCACTATTACTGATCACAAGTAGCCTTTCACAAAATATTCCATTAGAAATAAAATCCTTAGCCCGATGAATTCGAAGCGTAACCGCCATTCAAGCCGATTTACACCTTGCGTCATTTTTCAAAATCTACGACGGACGGTTGGTGCAATAATTTATTTTCAAAAATATTCAATTGTCTGTCTCAAATGCATATATAAGTAATAATTAACAAGTTTATAAACTTCAAAGGGAATTGAAGTGGGTCGGTACGTGATCAAATCTTCTGAGAAGGCCTTCGGCCTTCACAGGATTTGATCACGTGACCGACCCACTTCAATTCCCGTTGAAGTTTATAAACTTGTTATTTATTTCTTAAGTACTCTGAATTTGACATAAAAAAGGTGCTTGAGTTTCTGATTGACAATATCTATATTGTTTTTTAAGACCAGGTCTTCCAACAATCTATTGGAATTCCCATGGGTACCAATTGCGCTCCGTTATAGACATATTTATGTATTCATTTGAAGTAGAATTTGTGCACAATCTTATGCGTGGAAAGGAGAAAAAACACTTGCTTTGGTCTTTGAGTTGACATTTAGATATATCGACGACATAATTTTCAGTTAACAATTGTAATTTCCATTCTTAAGGTATCAGGGGTGTAATGGTCAGTAATTTAGATATTGTCAAATACATCAGAATTATAAAGAAGTACATATAGTTAATCATTTCAGCAAGTCTGGTAAACTTTCAACCACAGAAAAAGTTTTTATAACATTTTATATGACTCTACCCTGTTCGGCTTCATTTCCACTAATGGACAGATGGTTACCACAAGTTTTCTATATTTTTAGTTGGAATAATCAATCTTATTTTAAGTTTTTTTACCTGATATGATATTCTATAATAAAATTAAATTCATTTGCATCCTCATTTTAATCAAATAAAACAATGATAACATCAAATGAATCAACACTCGTTCACAGAGACAACTTCTTGACAAATAAAATACTGACTAAAAAAAAAACGAAGATTGCAGAACCAAAAAAGTTTTATCGCTTTCAATGTACATGTATATATGATTATAATAAAAGAAAAAATGAATTCCATCCCACATTTCTGAATTATCATTTGCCAATCTAGGATACCCCCCTTTAAAAAAATCGATTTCAGCACTAAAATCTCTTTGTCATCCCTATTAAGCATAATGATACTTCATGTTAACAATAATTCTTTTTAAAATACTTTTACTAAAATAAATATTAAAAATTTCAATCATTTGACCTTGATATATGACCTTGACGCTTAAAATCCTTAAATATTTATAATCATGATATTTCAACTAATGTCAACTTCTACTGAGAAGGAAACTATATTTCAGCATGCTTACAATACATTAAAATTCCTAGTCTGCTCATTGAAAACATCACCTGACCTCCAAAGATAATTAATTAATTCACAAGGGATAACAGCATGATACAATGTGTGATATATCAAATACAAATTCATCTTTTTATTGCTTTGATGTGCATTGGTACATACTTCTACTTGTCAAAAAATTCACATAATTTTGGAATAACAGATTCTAATGTTCTTTTGCAACTAGTGACCCGAGCTTGGCCATGGCTGTTTTTGCTAACAAAAATATTTCGGAGTCCATCCTCACCCTCCTTCATGTGAACTTTTCGAAGATTTGCAAGACACAAACCAGACCATGCAACATTTTCTGCTGTTGCCATGTTCATCACACCGGCTGCAATCAATGGATTTAATGATCCAATGTTTTGGTTTTCTCCCTGTTAAATGCCAACTGATTTTTCACTGCTTCAGGTGAAAACGAAAAGTCTGCGAGATATTTATCTGTTACTTTTTCATGCTTCATGAGCCGGCCTAGTGATCTTACATCCTCAAGGGTATTATGTGCATCATATATATCCTAGTGAGCTTGAGATAAAAGATACCACTAGTCTGACTAATCTGTTTCATGTTTGGATATTTTACTTGTAAAAGACGTTAGTGGTAATTGAACAACCAAACTATATGAGAAACGTGATGACTTTAACTTTACAATCGTAAACTTCCCTTACTTATGCAGCAATATACCTTCAACATCTGCATACGAAGTTAATATATCTCAATTGATTCGATACGCAAGAGCATGCTCTGAGTATGAACAATTTCTTAAACGAGGTAAATTATTGACAAACAAGTTGATAAACCAAGAATTTCATACAATGAATTGAAGACGGATTTTTTCGTTATTTCCCGATTATGACAAGGAGCGCAAGGCGGATGTGACCGGTTGGCAGGGGATACTCACTCCTCCATGGCACCTAATCCCATCTTAGATGCTTTGGAGGTCTGTGTTTGCTCTGCTCCTATTTTGTATTGTTTATGGGCTTTAGATCTTGAATACTGTTCGTTATCTCTATATGTTTTATTTGTAATCTATGTATTACACAGGAGTTATAGTTCTTCAAAATACTTCTAAAGAATTTTTGTTTTAATTTAGTACTTGTAAAGTCTGCATTTGATACATAAAAGATTTCTGCAAACATTTTAACAACGTATATTTAGAGAGGGATACTACTCAATTTTCATAGTTTAAGAGGCTTTAATGCTGCAACTAGGATATGAAAATTCTTATCGGTATTGCAGAAATTACAATTGTTAATTGATAAATACGTCGTCGATAAATCTGAATGTCCACTCGAAGGCCACAGCAAGTGTTTTCTTCTCTTCACAAATTCTGCTTCATATGTAAAACAAATTAGGTCTGCTAATAATGGGGTGCATTTGGTACCAATGGGAATTCCAACAGACTTGATCTCCAAAAACAAAACACATATCATTGACAGACCTGCCTACCCTTTTCATTTCAAGGGTGTAATTTTAGTACATTTTTGGTGGAATTTCTGAGGTAAAAGCGTTTACTAATCAATCATGTTTGCCTACTTTATTTGTTTTACTATAATACTTTATTTTCTTTCAAAACAACCGGAAATTGTACATCACTAAACAAAACTGGCATAAACTTTTCTTAATTTTTCGAATCTCTATTGGCAAAAAGTGTTGTAAAATACCTGGTCAATTTGTATCAAATCAATTAAATGAAGGATTGCGTTTTCATGTTAAAACAAATCGTACAATATAACATTGTTTATTTTTCATATCTTTTTAACACTCACTTTTCTTTGTCTTGTTCTAAACTTAATTGATCAAAGAAATGGCTGTGCGTTTTGCAATATCGTTTAATAGTTAATGTAAATGGTGCCCTCTCGTCTTCTTCGAATCTTCGCCATACCAGTTTAGATGTAATCATGTAGGTATATTACGTACATTATCAAACTGGTCCTTTTTGAATTACTTTTATAAGAACTTTTCATTTCATTTCAGCATGTCGTACTTTAAGTCTAAATTTAGACATTCATAATGGAATTTTAACCAAAATATCAAAAGCGTAAAATTGATATACGAGTAGTGGCGTAATAGCGCAATTTTGTGGTAAAAAGCGGAAGAATTACGCCAAAAGCGGAAGGCTAGGCAGGTCTGCATCGATCAGAAACTCAAGCATCTTTTCTTAAGTCAACTTCAAAGTACATGTAATTGTGTGCACAATCAGATAGTTTTAAACTAAATAATTCTATTTTAAAATAGCCAACATAGTCGCAGATTTTGATGAAGCTTTGTCAATTATTACTGCTTGACACCAAAAATATGTATGAAAAAAATTGGTTGAGATGTGTCTTGGTTGCCATTGCAACATCCGGAAAATTTGAAAAAAAAAAGATTTTCAGCTATTTTAATCTTTATTCAGCCTTAATTAAGACTAGTAAAAAAAACAAACCTCGGGTTTTGTGTCCAATGGAAACATAAAATGAGTTTCATCTACATACATTTTTATAAAATTACCTTCATTTAGATAAATTTGCATAAAATCATTTTCATGTATATTTATTTGCCATAAGTTAGCTTCATTTGCATAAATAGGCGTATATATTTTTTTCTTTAAATTAGCTTCATTTTCTTAAATTCCCATAATATATGTACATTATTTAAGTATATTTATGCAAATTAAGAAAAAATTGCAAATTTAAACGTATTTTTGAAAATTTATGCAAATTAAGCTACTTTTATGCAACTTTATACAAATAGAGGCAAATGTTAAAGAAAAATTCTACAAATTATGAAATTTTTTACAAATATTTTATTTTGCTAATTTATGCAAATATAGACTTTTAGATTTAAAATTTAAGAATTATGCAAAATAAGAAAATCTACGCTAATTCCTCAGAATGTATTTTGATATATGCAAATACATGTATACGGAATTTTATGCAATGTTTTTAAATTAATGCTTATTAGTGTACATTTTTTTCCTGATCTTTTATAATATATTTTAATACTTCTGGCTAAGATCAAAGAACTGTTGTTAATTTTTCTTCCATTTTACATATCAGAAGCTCATCTTACAACTAAGATTAATATTTGACATTTCTGTTAATATTTATGAATAAATATTTCCATTTTTTCTTTAAGTTTTATACAAGGTAAGTTAAGCAATTGAAAAAGTTTTTTTTTATGTCCTACTACAGCTTAGAAAATTGTTGGGGAATACTAAGGCGTAAGATTTTTTTTTTGTAAAAATGTTCACAGTACTGAAACAACAAACAATGTAGACTTCAAAGGAATAGATTTAGAAAACCACCTTTATTTGAATAATTTAATTTTTCTTAGGCACAGCGTTTACAGAACTTTCTACTGAACCCAATTCATTCAATACAACACACCTGTACCTTGAAAATGTATATTTGGCATCTAACGTAAATTTTAGCGGAAAAGACAAAAATCTGGGCTCCCTTTGATTTTTCTGGATATTGGACAATTCGTACACATAGTTGTTCGTGTCCTTGTCATTTCGTTTTGGTTTAGTCTCTCCTGACGAGTATCTCCCTATTTCTACTTCGTCTCTGTACCACGTGACAGTTGTTAACGGATTGGCTAAAACGTCACACACCAGTTCTACTTTGTCTGTTCTGTTTCCAGCAAAAGATGATACAACCTTAAAATTTCCTTCGTTGAGCTTAGTTTTTATTTGAACATCAGGCAAAACTGGAATAAAAGGTTTAGAAATTAATAAAATACTTTAGAAGGCGAGCTACGAAAATGAATATTTTGAAAAAAAAAAGTTACCAAGAGACATGAAAAACTAATGACTATTTGTGAACAATCTTCTGCTAGTACTGGCGGTAATACTTACATTTGATATTGAGAGTTATGTTCTGCACAGCAGCCTTGTTATCCCTGTAATTATTGGTTGCTCGACATTGGAACTTTGTCGCACAGAACCTTGAAACATTGTGAATCCCAAGCATGCTACCTCTTATTCCAATATCTGTTTATAACATGTTTGTAACGTTTAAATACAAATAACCAGTTTAAAGTACAAGAATTACATTCATTTTCATCTAACATACATGTAGTTCAAATT
>PRKT01000241.1:36438-54901 GCA_003671525.1 Saccostrea glomerata
GTAAATAGTATTATACGTAATTAAATAAAGTAAAGAAAATATACATTTAAAAAAAATTTTTACTTCACAATATTTATCAGTATACCTATTGAAAAGCAATCTTCCAAAAGATTTTGGGCTGTTGGGTAAGAATTTGAATTAATAACAGTTCTATCATCGTAAGAGGATGGGAAACCTCTAGTCTTTCTAAGTGTCAGATATATCGCCAAGTACAATTAAGAAATAAACAACTATATTAAAAGTTCTCTGGGAAATGAACTTAGTTGGTCACGTGAACAAAACCTGTGAAACCCGAAGATTTGATCACGTACCAACTAAGTTCATTACCAGTAAACTTTTTAACATTGTTAATTATTTATATTTACATTTGAAACGAATAAATTCCGAGTAAAATTCCATTTATTACACGAACGGACCGCCGTATTGTTATGTTGTGACGCGCAATGACCTAGAAGTTGTTTGGTCTTGAAAGTTTACCTCGCTACAACATTTGAATGTTTACATTCATGTTAAGCAGTGCAGTTCAGGAAATATCTGTTTATGGTGAAAGAACAATGACGCTGCTGAGAACAATCTAATATTTGATATACAGTCATTTGGCCAGTTCCGAATTTTGACCAGTTAATTCCAAATAATTATTAATTTAAGAGCTGATAATTTATAAATTCAAAGGTGTAAAAAATAAATTGATATCTAAGATAAGAAGGCTTATTTATGTGTGTTTGAATTATGTGAAGTTTTGATTTTTTGCCGTCAATTCGGTTTCGTTATCATACTTGAAACAGTTGACATACTTTCATCATACTTTTACCATGCAAAAAATCTGAATCACTGCTACGTGTGAATCTGGAGAAAAACCTATGTAGATACGATAGTTTTTACATAGAAGTGAACATTCCAGGTATCAAAAGTAAGTTTGATATGTACTCTAACAGATACTAAAATAAATATTTAGAGCACCGGAAAATATTGGAATATTTGTTTTGTGTTGTCCTTCATTTGACTAGTTCCGAATACCTATTATAAACACTAATAATAAGTATTCATTCTTCGTTGTTTTCTTCATTGTTAATGTGACTTATTATAGCTAAGCTTGTAAAGAAGGTAGGGGTATATAATGATCGGATGTTTGTCCACCCTTCCGTCTGTACGTCCGTCCGTCCTTCCATCTGATACGCTTTGACCCATTTCTTCTCCGCAACTTTTTTCTACCACTGAATGAAATTTGATGAGACTTTCGCAGAACTTGATGAGGCTTTTACAGAATCTTTGTTAAATGTGCCAAAATGCATCTTCTAGTTTATTTTTTGATATGACAAATAATTTGGACTCCTTTAATTAGCAAAACATGGATACTGTCATTCTTTCTAATTGTGAAGGGTATACCCATCTCCTATCCGCAATTCCTCCTATACCAGCCGAATAAAATTTGAAGATACTTTCACAGATTCTTCATTCACATTGTGCACCTCTTATTTTAATGATCTAACACTTATTTCGGGTCTCCCAGAGCAAAATGTGGACTTTGTTATGATAATCATTGAGGAGACGTGGGATATCATTATATTGCAGTGAGCTCAGTGCTCACAGTACCCCATAGTTTCTCATTATCCTTTTGAAATACATATTACTTACTTGAATGGGAACTGCTAGGGTATTCGGAACTCGTCGGCTTATCGTAACTGGTAAAATGAGTACCTTAACTTGCTAAATATTTTGGGGGGGGGGGGGGGGGGCGCAGGTGTTGAAAGTATATTGCTGCATAAGTAAGGGAAGTTGACGATAGAAAAGTTAAAGTCATCACGTTTATCATATATCTTGGTTGTATAGCTTGCAAGTGTTGAGCAATCAACACTTTATTATTTTATTTGTTAATTTATTTATCATTTTTTTATTTACTTTTTTTTATTTATTAATTTAATTTATATAATTTATTTATAATCAAGGTACCTCTAAACAGTTCTTCCTGTTGATTTGAAACTTCCAAGGCATACCACGTGACTGTAGGTTTTGGAGTTCCCGTCGCATTACACCATAAACGAGTTGTACCATGTTCTCTGACGTTCACTCTATCCCCGCTATGTATAGGTATCTCAGGTATTGCTGTTTTATTCCAAAAAAGAAAACGTTACTTTAATTCTCTTATCGGTCAATTTCTGTTGTTGCAAAGTTTCAAGTCCCAAATGCTTTTTTAGCTCACCTGAGCCAAAGACTCAAGTGAGCTTTTCTGATCGAAGTTTGTCCGTAGTCTTTCGTCGCCGTTGTAAACTTTTTACATTTTAACTTCTAAAGAACCACTGGACCAATTCAACTAAACTTGCCACAAAGTATATTTGGGTAAAGGGGATTCAAGTTTGTTCAAGTGAAGGGCCACGCCCTCTACAAAGAGGAGATAATTATAAATTAGTGAAAAATTAATGGCATATTTTAGAAATCTTCTTCTCAAAAACCACTGGGCAAGGAAAGGTGAAACTCATGTGGAAGCATCCTCATATAGTGTAGATTCAAGCTTTTTAAATCATGACCCCCGGGGAAGGATGGGGCCACAACGGGGTATCAAAGTTACACATAGGAATACATAGGACAAATCTTTAGATTTTCTCAAGAACCACTTGGCCAGGAAAGGGGAAACTCATGTGGAAGCATTACCATGTAGTGTACATTCAAATGGTATGGTGGGGCCACGATGGGGTATCAAAGTTTAACATAGGAATAGATGGGATAAATTTTTTTTTAAATCTTTTCCAGAACCATTGGACCAGGAAACATGAAACATGAAACTCATCTAGAAGCGTCTTCGTGAAGTGTAGATTCCAGTTTGTTCAAATCATGACCCCCGGGGGAAAGGTGGAGCCACACTGAGGTATCAAAGTTTAACATAGGAATACATCGGCAATTAAAAAAAATATTTTTCAAGAACCATTGGGCAAGGAAAGATAAAACTCATGTAGAGGCACCCTCCGGTAATGTAGATTTAAATTTGTTCAAATCATGACTCTCGGGGATAGGATGGGGGATCAAAGTTTTAAATAGGAATGCATTGTGAAAATCTTTTTAAAAAATTTCTCAAGAAAAGCAAAGCCATGATTGGTCATATTTATATGGAAGCATCCTCTGTTGTGTAGATTTCAATCTGTTGAAATCATGTCCCCTGGGGCAACTCCAAGGATGGGGCTATTATGGGGGATAAAGTAGGAATACATAGAAAATTTTTCTCAAGAACAGCAAAGCTGCAATTGGTGATATTTACGTTGTATATGGAAGCATCCACGTTTAGTGTAGATTCAAGTTTGTTCAAATCATGGTACCCAGGGGTAGAGTGGGGCCATAATGGGTGATCAAGTTTTTACGTAGGAATGCATTGGGGAAATCGTTAAAATCTTTCACAAGAACAACAAAGCCATGATTGATCACGAATATAAAAGCATCAAAATAGGTAATGTAGATTTAACGAATGAGTGCACTTTAGTACGTCATTTGGAACCTTTTCGGCTTTTAATCTTTGAATTACAATATATGGCTATGATTATTGTACAAGCATATTTTTTTTTATTTATGCCTTGAATTTTTTGTCAAACATATTTCTGTAATTTTAGACAATGCCATTGAAAAGAACTTTAAACGCCTTAAATTCCGGAAATTTGAACGGGACCACTATCGAATTAGGTAAACAATATAAATTGTTGACACTCGTGGACCTTAATTTATTGGAAGAACTCGACGGTAGTTTGGAGACTTTTTCAAACCAGAAGTCTCTGCCGAGACTGTAGCTCTACTGGTTTATACTTATAATAAAGAAAGAGAAAAGTAGCAGTTGGGACTTAAAACTTTACAAAAGCAATAAATAGAATAATGATATCTGATTAAGTCTCTTTTTGAGGCAAGATTGCAATGAGACTACAACTGTAGGAGTAGATTTTAATAAAATTTTACAGAATTTTTAATTTGAATAACTATGGCAACATAAATCATCAAAATCACAAAACTGTTAATTAAGTATCTCAGTGTAGTCTGCTTGCATGCCACGTTATATTATAAGCAGACTCAAACTGTATTTGGAGAAGCATTTTGAAAGAATTTCACAGAAATTTCTATTTTTAGTAACCAAGGCAACACTGTTCATCGAAATAAAAAAAACCGATAGAATTATGTATCTTAGTGTAGTCTACTTGTGTGCCAAGATATATTGAAATCAGACTAAAACTGTAGGAGGAGTAGCATTTTAAATGTTTTTCAAAGAAATTTCTATTTCTAGTAACAAAGGCAACCCCGTTCATCGAAATCATCAACTTGACCAACATGTATAAGTTTAAAATTTAAATTCACATTCTGTGCAAATAAGACCAATGGTCAAGTGGCGGTTCGATGTAAACAATGTCGTTGAAAACTTGTATATGAATAACAATAGAAAAAAATGACAAAACTGTTAGACCTCCGCCTCAAAAGCTAGTGTCGCTCGGCATTATTTAGTACTTTCATGTAATATAATATACCAAAACCTAACACATTGTTTAATACCTATAAAACATAAATTTAATGAAATTCGTGATTTTATTTTGCGCAAAACACCGGGATCCAACTCTCATAGCTTAAGTGCTCTCATTCTTTGTTCAAATCATGATCAATCAGGAGAATTATAACAAAGAAAAATAAAGGCTATATCATTAATAATTTTTAATTTATAAACAGCAATGGAATTATGTGTCTTATCAATTCAAAAACATCCATAGGAAGTGTAGATTTACGTTTGTTCAAATACCACCCCTCCCGGCTTCACCGAATTGAACCCACTTTTATATTTAAACTTTTCAATACTAAACTGATATTTGCTTTTACCTAGCCAGTTTCTCAGGTGAGCGATGTGGCCCCTGGGCCTCTTGTTTCTCTTCCTTTTTTATAAGTTTAAACCAGTGGAACTACAGTCTCGACAGAGACTTCTGGTTATTAAATAATAATCAGTATGTTAGGATTATTGTTAGACATTTGCAGTTATTTCGGCTGTAATTATCGTCACTATGAATGGAGCCTCGACATCTGCTAAAAAAATCTTAGATATAAAATGTCCTACTGCGTCTATAAATTTCATTTTTCATGTCTTCTTCCTTGAAGTTAAAAAAGTACCAAATTTACTAAAATTACAAGAGTTATCCCCTTTTCTATGAGGCGCCGTTTTAATATTTTTGAGGTATTTTCTGATATCAAAAAAGAAATTATTGATATCAATAATTCGAATTCTTGATATCAAAAAATATTTTTTGATATTAAAAAATAATTCTTGATATCAAAAAATAGATTTCTTGATATCAGAAAATGATTTTCTGATATCAAATTCGAATTCTTGATATCAAAAAATCATTTTCTGATATCAGAAATTCGATTTTTTGATATAAAAAAAATCTTGTTTATTTTCTGATATCAATAATTCGATTTTTGATATCATAAAATCTTGTTTATTTTCTGATATCAAAAAATATTTTTTTTGATATCAGAAAATGATTTTTTGATATCAAAAAATCGAATTTCTGATATCACAAAATGATTTTTTGATATCAGTAAATACATTAAAAATATTAAAACGGCGCCCCACACTTTTCTCTATTAATTTTGTGAAGGAAATTTATGTACAAACCCTAAATAATGCTTTTTCATCGTTTGATTTTGTTAGATTTTTATTTAATTTCTGCATTCTAGAATTCATTTACTACAAAAAAAGTTGTGTTGCAATAGTTTGATGTTTCAGGCTAAAATAGATACGTTTGACAATAAACAGATATATACAATAACCTTATACAAGTAACAGTGTATCTGAAAATATAAATATGATCTATTTACAGTTTCTACTAGAATCAGCTGTTCTGATACGCTACCGCTTTACGTTCAGCGTATCAGAACAGCTGGTTTTAATCAGATTGATGTTCTTACCTTTTAATATGAGGTGATATTCACTAATGATGGCTTGAGTGTCCCTGTTTCTACACACATATTTACCCTCATCGTAAGTTTTCAAATTTCTTATTTTCAAACTTCGATCTGTAGAAGAATCTTTGTTAACTGTAATCCTTTTATCTGTTGTAATCAGGGCATTGCCAATGAAGATCACTTCAATATTATCTTTCTTCCATATAATCTGTGTAGGAAAAAAATAGAGATCTACAATTTTATGTTTATAAGTATATTGCTCATCATTAAAGATTTACCGCACTACATGTACGTGTTTTATACGTAAGGAAAAAGGAGGAATTAACATTGCAAATATACATTTTTTTCTGTAGATCCATTAATAATGTACATTTTTAGCCGTACGAAGTTCTTCATTTAAGATTTACCACTTTTTCCCTCTTTCAAATTATACATGTACACACCTCTTCTCCTTTCTTTATATCACATCGAAATGGATTCACCAAATCCGACCCAGCTTCCTCTATTCTGAGTTCATACTCTACAAAAAAAAAATGATCAAATTTTTAGTCTGCATATTTAAGTGCAAAAACTTCATTTGAGACTCAGGGGCGTGTGCTAAATGCGCTTTGCGATTCTACTCAATGAAAACAAGATATGTTTGTGAAACACTGATGCCCCCGTATGGCAACATAGCGAATATTAAACTTATCTTAAATGCAAATAAAATATGTTGGTACCCAAAGTAAGGTCTTCTAACAAGAAATACAATTGTGAAATATGAAAGCACTAGCACCACATGTTCAAAAGTGTCATTGCATCTGGGATTAATTGGTGAATTAAATTTTTTTGGTAAGATTAAAAATAAATTAAAGTTTACTTGAACATTTTCCTGAAACGCAGTTAACGAATTTCCAAAATAGCAAGAAGGAGGAAGAGAAATAAATTTAAACCCTGATATGATGAAGTCTTTCCATGACAATCAAGTGAAAATATGTCACTAGGACAGCAAATCGGATTTTCTTTTGTGTGAACAGTATTGATGTTTTTCAAATAAATAAAAAACAATTAAGATGCATTTTGGCATTAACGCTTATCTGCGTCGATATGACCCTGCTGACATTCATCAGCACATTTCCTCTTTATATTACTATGGTAAACATTGATCGCCCCTATGGCTAACCCCCGGGAAATGGTATGAACAAAGCTGAATCTACATTACTAAAGGATACTTCCATATGAATACTATAATTATTCATGGCTTTGCTGTTCTTGAGAAGATGAATTTTTCCATTTATTCCTTTGTAAAAAAAAAAAAAAATATTATATGCTTTTCAAGATTGTTGCCCTGCCTCCGATGGTCGGGGGCGAAAATAAACATGTATTCAGTAAGTTTGATGTCCGGTACTTTGCTCGTTAATAAAAAAAATGAAATCAAAATCCAAGTAATTTGCACAACTTTGATGTACTTGACTTGAGAAATAAAAAAGTTTCTACCGTAATAAATAGTAGAAAGAGTTATTTAGACTAATAAAGTACCCCCTTGAACCCGCCCGTCATTTTTTTTTCATTCCAAACACAGAATTTTCCTTCAGAAAACGTGTTAAATAAATGAATACAGTGACAGCAACATTCGCAGTTTAGATTTCTATGACAAATTATGAAGTGAATTAATTTTAAAGTACATATAAATTTTCCATGTTCATTAAAAAGTTTTCAATAACGTTAACCAAAGATTTCTGAATTGTTTGTTCGACTAAGCATGGAAGATCTAACTAATCTTTAGTGAGTCAAGTTTTATGACAGCATTTTGTTCTTTTATCAGGCACCTTAATCATATCCATGCATATACATGTAGTTTGATTAAACCGCCCTGGAGTATAGAGGTTCTGATGATCTTGGCGCCATATCATCTAAGTATGACTATCTCACCCCTCCGCGGAAGGGAGCATGAAATTTACAATTTCCCCAGAATCCGTAAATATGAACTCTCCCAATACTTGGTCTATACTCAGAAGATCTGCTATCGCAGTGCTCATAATTTAAAGCATCCGCATAACCCCGTCAATGGTCATCCATCTATATCGTACATATTTCTATCATAATAAACTTGAAGGTTTTTAAAAATAAAACTTATTTCACCCTTCAGTTGAGCAGAGAAAAGCGGGTCACTGAATTAAAGTGCTTTTGCGTAGGATTTTTAACAGACGCAAATAGAAAAACATCACGTAGAATCCTTTGTTGGAGGAGATCACGATCTCTTGAACATGAAATGTAACTGAAATATTTTAATTGATATTTTTTATTTTTTTTTTAGAGACAGCCAGCCAAAAATACTTCACGGGTATTGTTCGTTTAAATCCTCAGGAGATGCCGCTCGGTTTCCTTATCCTTGAAGCTCTGTTGTTCTGAACTTGACACAAACTTCATTTTATTATACAATGTACATATTTTCTGATTAACAACAAATTAAAAACGCCTGTGACATCTTTCATAGTATGAAATCTTTGTATTTTTTCATATTTTTCATATGAACATTTTTTGCGGCCCATTTCAATCATAGATTGACCTGAACCACGTGTTCGAAGTAAAATAAATACATGTCTAGTTAGCGTAAACGTTGTTATGCATTCAACGATTGGTCAGTTGGTGCGTGATAAGATCTGCCATGCGCATTGATAACAATAGCCATATAAGGCATACAAAGGTTTGTCAGTGTAAATGATATTGTGAACACATTTTTTTCTACCATGGTATCGGGCTATTTTAGGGGAACTCCAATTTTTGCCGCAAATTATAACAAAAGCAAAGATAAAGTACATTGTTTTGACCCCCCCCCCCCCTTTATCTACCGAAACTTGAAAGTCCTTCAGAAAGACCTCTGGAAACATTTTTATATACAGGACATGTTTTCAAAAGAAACATACTATAGCGATTATATTTATAAAACCTTTTCTGCCCTGTAACCGTTTAAATGGGTCAACCTAAGCTACGTGGCTTGAATTTAAATCTCAATAACATTAGTAGGGGTGATCATGTCCAAAACCAGTTGTACCAAAGAAAGAGATGAAAGTATATTCACCTGATCATTCTACGTCACACTTGGGGAAAAGGAAAAGTCTTTCCCTTAGATGAAAGGGAGGATTATTGTGTGTGAGAAATTAAGATTAGACTGACTATATGTTGTTTAACGAGAATTTTTCACTCATACGGAGACGCCACCACTTGCCGGTGGCGAGCTGAAAATTTTTGCCCTATACTCGGCACTCGGGGCCATTGATCAGGGAGGGATCTTTTTCAAGCCAGCACCTACTACGACACGGATCTCGGTTTATACGGTCTCATCTGAAGGACCGGTCTCCACGTCCAAGAGAAGAGGGGGTTCAAAGCACCAATCAAGAGTAAAATAAATAATTTTTGTTTTGCCAGATGGGAACAAATTATTTCTTTATAATATTTTGAGTGTATATTTTTATCTTCAAAGTCTGCCACACCCTCTCCTCAGAATCGTATGATCTTACCCAGAGCAGATGTACATGTACATTTCGTCCATATGAATCAATCACATTCTTTGGTTAAAGATAAGTTCAGAGTAAGGTTGACATCATGTATATAAAAATTAAATTATTCGTGATCACCCTTCAAGAAAAAATTAGGAATAATAAACTTTAGGTCATTTACCGCACTTACACTGAAAAACAGTTTTTTTGGTGTAAGGGAGTTCCGTGTTGGCCAACATGAAGATACATGTATATCCAAATTACCTTTAGATTTTTAAAATTGCATATGAATAAATAGTTTGGGCTGTATTTCATATCCGCCTAATACAACTGAGCCACAGGCCTTTGGATCGCTTTTTAAAAAAAATGTGTGTAAAAAAAAAAAAAAAGGTATGGAACTCTTACACTGGGCACCAAATTTCGCTATTAAAATATTTTTTATTCAAATGCTCTAAAATTCTACCTCCTATTTAAATATATTCATAGATAAACATTCTTCATTTCTACCAATGCTCATTCCGAAAATCCATATATTTCTCGAGGTATCTGAAATCAATTTTAAAAATGACGTAATTTCTTTTACTCGACATTAGCTTGGGCCCCTGGCCTTTCACATGTTTGAAGTGCAGAGAAGAGTTGCATCTAGTTGGTTTTTGGAGACCAGGTCTTCCAACAATCTATTGGAATTCCTATGAGTACCAATTGCACTCCGTTATTAGTAGACCTATTTTTGTATTCATATGAAGGATAAATTATCTGAATGACAATAACATTTCGTTTCTGCAGTGTTTTCTGAACAACATCCTCTTTATCGTGTGAAGTTTGGACTGGACACGTTTCCACGGTTCGAATATCATTTGGAACTGGTCCAAAAACTAATTGACCATGAAGAATCAGTGGACAGTGAAGTTATAACACCTGATCTATTTGAAGCTCTTCCTGCTGTAATTCTGGTCGCCGGAAGGGTTACGACAGACAACTTAGAACTTCTGAAGCCTCTGAATGCTGATAAAGTTGATGAAAACGAATTCCCTTGTAAGACTGATAAGATTATTTTTATGCCACCTTAATCGAAGATTCGTCTGTCCTTCTTTCTGGCTGTGTGACAAGATCTTGCTTTGGGTACCACCAAATTTGACCTCTTGACCTTGGAGTTTGATTCAATTTAAAAGAAAATCAAACTTTAACATTTGCCATCACTTTTCAACAGTTGGTGCTACCTGTAAGGCTTTCATATTTCATATGAGTACTTATTGCGACAAAACCTTTCTATGGGTATAAATGTTTTTAACCTTGACCTTAGACCTACCTTTAAAAACTTTAACGTTTGAACAGTTAGTATTATAGTTCGCATATGTATTCTTTGTGATAAGACCAACAATTTTGACTTTTGACCTTGGATTTTGACTTGCATATGAAAAACCTCAATCTTCGCCATCAGCAGCCACATGGGGGCATCATGCAGTGTTTCAGGAACACATCTGGTTTTAAATTAATGTTCTTTCTTAATATTATTTTCAAATTTACAGCAAACTGGGTATCCGAATATATTATCACCTCAGTCATGTAAAATGAAATTATTCAAGATAAAATGATAAACTTTTAGATACTTGCTTTTTTTGGCTATATTTAAATTATAGCTTTCTGTTACAGTGTCCGAGGGACTGGGTCATGCTATATTGATTTATTTTATTGGTTTCGATGGGGCAGAAAACAGAAACCAAAGTGTAGCAGAGGTATTTTAAAAAACGAAAATTCTCTCTAAAACATCCGTATTTGCCCTATCTGAGCAATAAATTTGAATCAAATGTTATTTGAGAAATAAGTATCTAGTATTTTGGTTTTTTGACCTGATGAAGCAATTGGTTTGTAAGATATTACGAGAGCAGTGAAAAAGGAACCAACTAAGAGAGAATAATTTTACATAATTTTTATCTATTTCTTAATAGGAAGAAATTATCAAGAGCTCGAAATGGTGTGTGTTCGTATCATCTGAGTCAGAATTAGGAGAAGATTACTCAAGGCTTAAGGAAGACGGGTGTTTCTCGGTTGTTTCCTATGAAGCAGATGCAATATGGGATAATCTGACTTCAGCACTAGAGCTTTCTCTAATAGAGTATCTTAACAAAAAGAGGAAAGGACAAGGTATTGTAACGGTCGTATCTGGCCCCTTATTTGGTGTAAAATTCAGAACGATGTTTAATTTGTGAAAGATTGTAGTTAAGAACTTTGATAGAACGCTTGTTTTAAAACAAGCACTAATTATACCCCACGCAACTAGTTGCGGGAGGTATAATGTTTTTGACCGGTCCGTCAGTCAGTCAGTCCGTCAGTCAGTCAGTCAGTCAGTCAGTCGGACCCCCAAAGTCCCAAAATGAAGCCACTGTCAAAATAGAATCTGCAATTTAATTTGATTTAACTTCTAATAAGCTCTTAAATAACTTAGCTTAAATAAAATAGTAAGATAATTGATACTTAGTACTAACCAAAAGCCTGACTTAAGCAGAATCGACTATTTGCACACCGATTGCTTGTCCGCTAGTGTATGAAAGGTACCTATAATACATTGTATAAATGGTGACTTTTATCAAAAACCAAACGTGTCATTCTAATCTATTCGAACATGATATGGCGATCACCTAAAGCTCACTCAATATGAAAAGAAAATGTCCCGAAAACCCAAGACACCACCTTTATACTGTAATGTATTGTTGAAAGCCAATGACCTTTTCTTTGGAAGGAGAGTTAAAGGGGATTGGGTGGATGTGGCCATTTTTGTGTGTTTGTTTGTTTGTTTGTTGTTTTTTTTGTGACTATTTTGATCTCCTCTGGAAGAAGAGCTCCATCCCATCTAAAGATGTACTAAAAAGACCAAATTTAAACTGAAATTTATGAAATTTTCCTTGCCAAATGATAGTTAAAAGCTTAAGATATTATATCTAAAAAAAAATTATAATAAGTTATATCTGGTGGTTAATTTGTTACCCCCTAGCCTCCTTAAACTAAAAAATGATTAAGGCAGCCAGATCCTCCGGTTATGAAAATCGGCAATTATTAAATTGAACATGAATTGAACATTCTCAAAAATGCTATCTGCTTTCGAAAAGTAATGTGTATTTACATTGTACCTATGATATTTCTTCGAAGTTACATGTTTCGTTATAGTTACCGGTAATAATGTCACATAAAAAAAAAAACTATCCAATCTCAAAATGTAATTTCAGGAAATGCAAATAAAAACCGTAAGCCATATGTGCAATTTTACATTGTAAATTTAATAATAAAAAAAAATTATTTTAGAATAAACAGTTATAGTTATCCTGGCTTTTGGGGGAAAATGCATGCCATGTTATTTATACTTTATGGTATTTAGTTCTTAATTTTTTTCAATCATTATATAACACATACCTGGTGTAGGAGGCATGTGCTTTTCTAAAAAAAAAATCAGCTTCATTGTACATGCCTTCATCTACTTTTATTTTTAGTTGTTTTACTTAATTGGTGTTAAGCATTCTAGACACCTAAGCACATAAACATAGATAGTCTCCAACTTGTAACTCGCGTCTAAGAGGAAACACATACTATGTGAACCGGGGGAAGTCTCACTATATAGCCATTCTTCCGGGGGGAGGCTCACTATATAGCCAGCCTTCCGAGGGGAAGACTCACTATATAGTGAGCCTTTCGGGGGAAGTCTCACTATACGACACCGGTCTCCACGTCCTACAGTAGGATTCTAACGACGTAAAGATTGATTCCTCATTTCATGATTCTAGAGTAGACACTCCTACCACTGCGCCACGCGGGCGACTGAAAAGAACTGATGACAACAATCAGACAAGTGGATCAAGCAAGAAGACGTACCCGTTTTGAAACGAATATTTTTTTCTATGGTAATCCAACTATTCAGCTTACTGCAACTACAAGTACAAATACAATGTAACTGCTTACGCAGTTTAACGCAAAAAAGGAAAAAAATTCTTCAGCCAGTTAAGTAACACCGTCTGAAGTTCGTCAAGCAGCAACAGGTCCTGAGCAAGAGAAACGGAGTTTTTTTTTCAAATAGATTTCGAGTTCATAATTTTCTCTTTTTCAGATAGCTGGGTTTTTTTTTTTTTAAATAATCTTGGAATTATTTTGCTACAATTTAAATAGAAACTCATAGTAAAATTCATTATGAAGCATACAAATGCTTAAAAATTATGCCTCTCTTAAACAATGCTAGCGTACGTATTTTGATGTTTATTAGTCTGCCATTGTTCATCTTTCTTAATATTGCATGACTATAGATTGAGCAAACTCAAATAGTCGAGAAATATAAATGATGTACAGTTTTTTTTCTAAATACAACAAAAAAGATGCATATCAAACATCTCAAATGAAAAGCTCAATGAAATATAGACCCAAGTTTGACATGATTTTCTTTCTTGCACAATATGTTTGTGATATTTAATTTAGTAAACAATATTTGGTACAACTCACATTATGGTATACGTCTTGTTTACCATCATCATACGCATAGACATCAAAATCGATCTCTCCTATTTCATGTATTACTTGCTTATATTTTTTAAAGAAACATTTGACTATGTAATATACTACTTGATTTACACATTTCATTTATCACTTTCGCTTTACGAAAAGAGCCTGTTATATAGTAACAAATCTTTATCAAACATTCCACCTTTTCTTGTAAATACGAGATCCCAGGATTGCGAAATGCCTTCAATTTCATGAACAGTTGGAATCGGTCAGTATACTAGTACTGTATTTGAAATTTATTAATGAATTTCGTGTAACCCATCACAGGGCAGTATAAAAGCTAGGGTTTTACAATTTGGCAGAAAATTTTATGTAGGCAAAACGATAAAATGACCAAAAATACTAAGTAACGCCCGTCTTTTACTGTGTTACGAGTTACGGAATTAAAAACCCCAATATAACGCGTGACGTCATGTATCGTTTTCACATTACCAAATGTCTTCGTCGAAAAGCTGTCTAATCTGAGTGTTCTAGAGGATTTGATTTATTGTAAGTATTTATAGCAGACAGTCACATGATATACATTCTGGTTGAATTTCCCGATTCAATTAGTACAAAACCAACAAATACACACAAACATTGTGTAACTATATTCCCTCTAACTCTGTTGCGAGGAGATAAAGATAAGAGGAAGGTACGGTTTCAGCTTTATTGTGCCCTAAAAATGTAATGTCATCAAAAAGTTTTGAAACTGGCTTAACCATTAGTTATTAAGTATATGACTCTGATAAATCAGGAAAGAATATGGCATGAAGAATTACCATTCTGCAAACATGACGCCATAAATTTTATGCACTTTTCTATTTTACACAGAAAAAGTTGTTCAGAAAACACTGCAGAAACGAAATGTTATTGTCATTCAGATAATTTATAAAGAAGACATCAAACCTAATGTTTCACTAAGAATCTTTGTTTTAATTTGCGCACTATATAATTATCCCGCTTACTCATAATTGTCGTTATCTTGAATTCATTTATTAATGAAATGAAGCTTCTACATTTCCATGTATTAGACCTTACATGTCATATAACATTATTGTCACACCATGGTTTTATACTAAATTTGACAACGGATTACTCCGTCTATATACAAAGGCTCACGGCTTTTGTGACCGGTCGACAGGGGATGCTTACTCATCTATGGCATCTGATCCTACCTTTCGCAAAATTGAATTGTTTGAAAGAACTTTTGATCAATATCTGTTCGTTATTTTAACTTTACCTTACAGTACTTAAAATTAATGGTTCTCCTCCTATACTAGCATTTCAATGACTATTCATTAATTGTATAACGTAGTCTACTTACTTCCCACTGTTTGGATGCCTGTTTCCTTCCCTCTTTTCGAGTGACGGTATTCCTTCAAAATATTTAAAATTGAAGGATAGGAATTGTCGCTCTCAGCAACATCTAACGCAAAATCAACTGATGAGTCCTCGCCAACTTTTAATTGTAATTCTCTGAAAATGTCTCTTGTCAGGCTAAGGTAGTCAATTACTTCAATCTTCTCTACCTCCTTCAATTTTTTTCTCAGATGCTGAATGCTATCTTTTACTTTTTTTCTAAATTGCAAAAATCCTACTTTGTTGTGCAGTGATAGCGCCCTTTCTAGAAAATTTAACAGATTTGCGTAGCGATTTTTCAGCTTTTCCAATTGCTTCATTGTGTTATTACTACTTTCTTCAAATTTTTGCTTTTTGTCCAGGAATCCTTTTCTCACTGCGTCAAAATTATTGTTCAGTGTACTCAGACACTGCTCTTTTAAGGCTTTTATTTCCCTATCTGTATCCATTAGTTGACGTTCCTGTGTTTCCTTTAATTCTTTGCACGATTCTATTGTAGATAAATCTATCTGTCGCAAGTCATCTTTAAGTGATTTTACTACATTTGTGAACTCATCATCTATTGCATTAATCATGTTTCGACAATCAGTATGAGAAATTTCCAGGCATTCTGGGCAAGCTGCTACCCCGCAATGTCTACAGAAAGATTCAAGTTTCTGGTCGTGCTTTTCGCAAAACAAAGAAGCTCTAAAGGCCACTTGTAGATTGTCTGACCATTCATTCAGCGGTATAGGGCTTAACTCATGACCGCGGAAGATTTTCATGTGATCGTGACAACTTACACATTTTCTGCATATCAATCCGCACTCCTTGCACATTTTCACTGCTCTCTGATCATTGCCTTCTTTACACTGCTCACAGTTAATGTCTCCAAATTGTTCAAATTTTAAGGCCTCAATGACGTCTTCATTCAAACTGAAATAGTCTAGTTCTTTGGGCAAATCCTTCCTGCAGTTTGGACACCTTTTATTAATTTCTTCATTTTCAAGAATTTTTAATAAGGTCAGGTGCTCTCTACCTGCACTTCGTAGTATAACACCTTTCTTTTTTTTCAGTAGTTTCAACTTTAAAGTTAGAAAGCATGCGCACGTTACATAATAATGATTATACAAGAATAAAATTTATAGATAGGGATATTCTCAAAGTATGTTTTGGTTTCACTATGCAGAATCTTTTAAGCTCAAATTACTTCAGTCACATACTACATGTACCACACAGCATTAAAAAAAGAAAAAAAATATGAAAAATTAAAAAAAAAAAAAGCAAATAGCTTTAACTATAAACATGAATCATTCATATAATGCTCAATTTCTTCCGCCTTAAATGCAGCCATTTTGAACAAATGCAAACGTCATATGAACGTAGACGTGGCAGATCTCAGAGCTTATACGGATGCTGGTGTGTGCTCATCATTTTCCCCCAAAAAATATATTGTTTATGGATAAATGTTCATGGATATCAGCAAAGTAATTATTGGTAAATATCAAACATAAAAAATGATTTAAAATAAATTCAGGTGAAATGAGTCATCTGTATTATATTCTTTTCTCACTCAATGATCTTTCGACACCGTAATATCAAAGCAACTTACAGAAGGATATTTTTTGCTAAGATGTTGAGGTTAGAAATATTCATCAGTGAGAGTCTATGATTATTTAGTTTATGTATTCTATAATATATTATATTGCCGTCGACCTTGGTCAGAAGTGTTTATTTTTATTGATTATATCAAACAATGTGGTCTTTGTTTATAAGGCAACATTTGAAACTTGTTTTTATTTCCCATCTGGTAATCAAACATTAACCATGAGTTCCCTTTCAAAAATTAAATTCCGGATCAGCCTTCAGCTTAAAATACTTTAAACATTCCAGTCAATGGACATGAGTTTGATATACTGTACATGTTTTTCCGAACTTCATTTTGTGATAAAATTCTTACAAACAAAGGCATATTATATTCCAGCAAGTTCTAGGAAATGTTCAACCGAGCCCCTCAAAAATACTTACTGCTATTAAAGAAAAAATCCGGACGTTTTTTAATTGTTTTACAAGTTCAAGAAGTAGAGTAGGCACCTAAATCAAACGTCTATTCTAAAAATAACTCCAAGGAATTTGTGAGAAATTTAAAATCACAAACCTTTTAAAAAAACATGAAAACATATCATTTTCCTATGCTCTATACAAGGATTCCCTGCGACAGATAAAAGAGCAGGCTTTTCAACAACCACTTCCACGGTAAAAAAAAAAATGAATATCGTCATCAAAATGTTTTTTTTAAAAATTATACTATAAATAAGTACTCTAAAGTTGATATTGAAAGAATAGTGGAGTTTTGCATTGACTATATCAACTTTGTTTTTCGAGACCATGTTTTCCAACAATATGATGAAAGTCCAATGGAAACTAATTGTGTTTCTTTTATAAGCCAACCTGATCTTTTATTCTATGCAGATACTTCTCTTGCAAGGACCATTCAAATATTATCGACAATATTTTCATCATTTAAAAATTGTTACATTTATTCATATGTTACCAATGAGAATACCAGTGAACTCACTATAAAAGACACCGCATGTATGTCACATCTTTTTCATAGTTGTATATTTTACTGAATATAAACAAATGGGAGGGACATTTTGAATATATTACACTAACTATTGTATTGGATTATTATATTGCAAATACCGGGAGGCTTCTATCTAAATAAAAGAAAAGCTTGCTCTGAAAAATTATATTATTGTCTGTTTACATTTCACAATACCCAACATTTGATTTTTTATTAATGCAGAAAGTTCTCAAAATATTTACCCGCATCATAAAATGGCGAAGTTCATAAATATTAATCAATATATATATATATATATATATATATAAGAGAAATTCCGAGATAAATTATTCCAAGAAACGTAAACTTGTTTGTTTATCTTGGATTTAATTTTGATTTATATATATATATATATATATATATATATATATAGTACAGGCAACGCGGATCCCGTATTAGACCGCTTCCCCTCCGCGGTGTATTAATCCTTTCCGCGTTACACCGTCGCGGGTTTTGATCGCGGTGCTACCTGAGACCGTGTTTACACCGCGGCGGGGCCCGCTACCGTTATTCTTCAGCTTAGATGTTCTTACCTGTAAAGTATTGTCGATTTTTAATCGTGTCGAAATGAGGGGGG
>PRKT01000241.1:74539-102328 GCA_003671525.1 Saccostrea glomerata
AGAAAAAGTTTCAGTACGGTTTCAGCATGCGGAAACCATATGGAATCGAAATTAATAGTTTCCGGAAACTGAAACCTACTGAAACTAAAACGTATCGTTAAATTGACGTTTCATTAAATTTTACATTGGTTTCCGTTTTGCGGAAACTATTAGGAAACAAACCTAATGGTTTCAGTATACGGAAACCCTACTGAAACTTGCTGAAACTATTATATAGTTTCCGCATTGCGGAAACCATACAGGAAACTTCAACGCCAAGTTTCAGCAAGGTTTCCGCATAGTTTCAGTTTTGCGGAAACTAGACTTTTCATCCAGTGTGGAAGAGGCAGCCTTATTCAACATAACTATGCAATTGGTTATTCTATCTAATGCCCAAGAGCAGAGAAGAAATAAGAATGCATTCTAACTATGTAATCTATATAGCCCCGCCCTAGCACTAAAACCCCTGACCCTGGGGCATGAATTTCACAATTTTGATAGAGGACTCAATGCTCATTACATTCATGCAAACAGTTTGACCGCTTGATGTCCAGGATTAAAGAAGAAGATTTTTAAAGATATGTCCATTCATTTTAGTGGTTTTGGCCCCATCCCTCAGGCCCCAGGGGGGCAGGGACCATGAAATTCACAAATTTTGTTCCCTTTCACCCATAGATGCTTTGTATCAAAATTGGTTGAGCGGTATGTTCACTCAGGTGACCTAAAACTGGTTGAAAAATTCCAATAATTTCCTAGGGCGCAGAATCAATTTCATATATATAGAAATCATTGTTGGTATAAAGAGTGTCTGAAATTTTATGTTCTTTTTTATTTTCATTATTTCGTGATTTCAGCAAGACAGTGTTTTTAAGTTATATTGAAATAGACCGGAACGTTTCTTTCTATACGATTATGCATGCTAGTATATACAAATAAGACTCATTTATCACTAAGACCATATAACATAAACAGGATTAGAAGCTTTAAAGTATCCATATATTTCTTAGTGTTTTCCTTTAAAATCATCAAAAATTACTTGGCGTCGAAATAATTTTTTAAAAATCGTTGATATAAGCATTTTAAAAAATATTACATTCCTGTATCTAATACTACGGAAGGTTCACCACCAGCAATTTGGGAGTCAAAGAGGTGCTTGCGCTTCACACTAGATTTTAATATGGTTTCTGACCTCTCTTAGTGTAATTCCGGGAGCGTCTTTACATTTTATAAAGCTAGAGTTTACCACTCCTGTTGCTTTCAGTGCTAGGTATGGAGAAATTTGGTTTACCCTTGGGGCATTTATAGTAAAGACAAGAGGCCCATGGGCCACATCGCTCACCTGAGCATTGTGGTTAGGAACTAGTCGAAATTTGTTTATTATTGAAAAGTTTAAATCCAAATTAGTCCCATGACAAATCATGGTTTTCCTATTCTTAAGAAGTTGATTTTTAAAGAATTTTCCTACACATCTCTATGTAAAACTTTGGTCAGCCATTATGGCCCCGCCATATCCCTGGAGGTCATAATTTGAACAAACTTGAATCTATCTGAGGATGTTCCATATAAATATCACCCCTACTAAATTGTTCGGAACCTTTTATTTTCGGTGTTCTGCAAATTATAAAACCCGAGGAGTTCAAAGTAGCTTTGGCAGTGGCAAGAGTTAGCGAGACTACAGCGAGATAGGGTAAATTATTCACGGAAATGTGACTAGCACGTGGAGACATGGTAAACAGAAAAGTAATGTTGCGTTTCAGTTTTCAACACCCTATAATATCTGTAGAAATGTACTTCAATCGATCTCTTTCGAATTCCTTCAATCGCCGAAATGTGGCTGAAATATTGCCGACTTGGCGTTAAAGAACAATAATAATCGAATTCCTTCAAACTTAATTAAGTATTCTTTATGGTAATTTTCTGCAGTCTTGAATATAAATTTCTTTTAAGAAGATATTTTTGCATCGGAACCAGGACTATATTTTTTTGCGTCAGATAAGCAAATGAGACACCAACATGGCTTTAACTGACAAATCAGCTGAATGAGAATTGCATTATGGTTGCCATGAATATTACAGGAATTTTACGCTTGTAAAAAAGGAAAATCCTATGGCGATCGGAAAAGCACAAAGATCATTTCGTAAATCTTCTTCTCAAGAACCACTGGGCCAGAAAAGCTGAAACTTATGTGGAAGCATCCTAGGGTAGTGTAGATTCTAAATTGTTCAAATCATGACCCCCGGGGGAAGGGCGGGGCCACAATGGGGATTCAAAGTTTTACATAGAAATATATAGGAAAAATCTTTGAAAATCTTCTTCTTAGGAACCACTGGGCCAGAAAAGCTGAAACTTATGTGCACATGGAAGGATCATGGGGTAGTGTAGATTTCAAAATGTCTAAATTATGATCAGTGGTGTAGGGTGGGGATGCATTATGTATTACAAGGGGGAAATCTTGTAAAGAACAGAATGGTCAAAGCTTTTCAGGTGAGCGATGTGGCCCATGGTCCTCTTGTTTTATTTTACACTCCATTGACATGATCATAGATTGATCTAAACCACGTGTTCGAAGTAAAATGTAAACATGTACTGCTACGTTGCTATTCGTTCAACGATTGGTCAGTTGCTCGTGGTAAGATCCTCTGTGCATCAATATCAATAGCCATATAAGGCAAACAAAGGTTTGTCAGTGTAGATGATATTACACATTTTCTAACCAGCGTAACTGTCGCTAGTGAGCTCTTAATTTTTGCCGTAAATTATCAAAAAACCAAAGATAAAGTATATTTTTATTTTAAACCCATCCCCCCTTAAGAAACCCTTTTCTGTTGAAGATTATGAAAGTCTTTCAGAAAGGTCTGGAAACACATTTTTCATAGGACATGTTATCAAAACAAACAGACTATAGCAATTTCCTGTTTATTGCTAATTTTATTTATAAAACCGGTTCTACCCTAAGGCTATAACCTTTGAATAGGTCAACCTAAACCACGTGTCTTGAATTTAAATCACAATAACATTAGAAGGGGTGAATATGATCAATTATGGCTCTGCTATTCTTGAGATGATTTTTAAAGAAATTTCCTATATATTTCTATGTAAAATTTGGTCGGCCATTGTGGCCCCATCCTGCCCCCGGGGATCATGCTTTGAACAAACTTGAATCTACACTACTTGAGGATGTTCCCCATAAGTTTCATATTTCCTGGCAAAGTGGTTCTTGAGAAGATTTTTAAAACATGCCACAAAATTTTCAGATTCCCAATTATCTCCCCTTGAATGAGGACGTGACCCTTCATTTGAACAAATTTGAACCCATTCACCCAAGGATGCTTCGTGGCAAGTTTGGCCTAGCGGTTCTTGAGAAGAAGTCGAAAATGTGAAAAGTTTACAGACAGCTAGACAGACAGACGGACGCCAGACAAAATGTGATCAGAAAAGCTCACTTGAGGTTGCTATGCTCTTATTTTGTATATTGTTTAATGGACTTTGAGATTGAATACTGTCCGTTATCTCCATATCCTTAGTTACTTCACAACCATTTCACATACTGAATTGAAATTTAGTATACAGATATATCGGATGAATATCTAGGTCAAGTTCTGTTTTGGGTACGGTCGCGCCATTTTTGACAGAGTTATGCCCCGTGGACTTAGAAAAATTCCAATTATTTTCAGTTTCCGTTCATTTTCTTCGCAGAGGTTGCACATACTGAAATGATTCAAATTTAGTATACATAACTATCAGATGACTATCTAAGTCAAGTTCTGTTTTGGGTACGATCACGCCATTTTTGACAGAGTTCCAATTAGGGAGGAGGGGGCATAAGTGTTTTACAAACATCTCTTGTTTAACCAAAATTCAGTATCTTCTAAAATTCTATACACAAGTGTGCATTAATTTATTAGGTTGGAGAGCAACACGTGTTTAGATCCAAACTAGTTGCCTGAGGCATAAGGCCGTAGGCATAATGGACGGTTTGAGGGTTAAATAGAACGCATTTTGCCCAAGAACACAACTACTCCTTTTACAGTTTTGGTTTGATTTCAATATAACTTTGCACACAAGTAGACCACAGAAAGATACATAATTCTATTTATCGGTTTTTGATTTCGATGAACGATGTTGCCTTGGTTACTAAAAATAGAAATTTTTGATATACATGTACTCTCAAAATGCTACTTCATACTGTAACATTATAATATTAAAAGCTACTCTTACAGTTGTAGTCTAAGTTTTATTTATTACCAATGAAACAGACTTAATCAAGGATCATTATTCTACTTATTGCTGTTGTAAAGGTTCAAGTTCCAACCGCTACTTTTCTCTAATCTTTTGTTATAAGTACAAACCAGTAGAGCTTCATTCTCAACAGAGACTTTTGGTTTTCAAATCCGATGTCAATTTCCTGTTTATTCGGGGTCTGTCCATTAATAGTGCGAAGGTTTACTAGACCGACGGCCCTCTAGTCCGAAGGTTCACTAGTCCGACGGCGCTCTAGTCCGAAGGTTCACTAGACCGACGGCCCTCTAGTCCGAAGGTTCACTGGTCCGAAGGTTCACTAGACCGACGGCCCTCTAGCACTATCAGCATTAGTGTTACCAGATATACCGATATGACTTGGAATCCAACAACTTTTAATAATTACCTTCTTGTTCTGACATATCTAACATGATTTCTATATTTGCGATGCTTGGATTTAAATATGGTTCATCCTTATTGCGGATTTAAACTTGATTAATACCGTAACTATTGAACACAAAACTAATGCAAATACTAGTATATACTAATATGATATTAATACTATGCGGATTCTGCCTCTAGTGTGACGAAAAAAGCGTCATAACGGTCCAACATATCTACGATGGTTAAAAGTCTCACTCAGCGGTTCAATGTCATTTTTTTTCTCAGTAAAACATAGACAAATATCGAGTAATTTAAACAGATATATGAATATTTATTCTAAAAAATTTTTACATATACCTACTTACTAGTATTAAAAAAATAATTTCGTGTATCTTGGAAAAAATTGGTCCATTACAGGGGTTCTGGTGTTAGGGCGGGGTTCTATTACATATATATAGTGAAAATGCATAAAATCTTCAAAATCTCCTCTGCTCTTGAAAAGTACATGTACACACCGGGTAATTATGATGAGCAAGAATATTTCTTTCAAAATTTTGAATTTCATGGCCTCTGCCAATCTCTCACCAGAGGGCGCGCTCTGCTTACACATCTGTTGTCGTCTTAAAAGTACTACTCATCGCAGATGCTTGAAATTTTAACACGATTTTCTCCGAGGCATACCATATGTTGGGATTCATTGAATCCGATCAATCACGTAACTGTTCAACACCAATTAAGGCATAAATAAATATAATAAATTTAGCTAATTCTGCTTCTAGTGTTACAAAAAAAGGCCTCATAACGGCCCATTTTTCCACGATGTGTAAAACATTGAAAAAAAAAATAGTTATTTGCATATATATATACATTATAATATCTAGAAAAGAAATTAAAGATACGCCAAGAATATAATTATGTCTATTTATTTATAAGTTAATTTTATGTAAGAATTGATCTACTCGAGAATCTCTAGGATAATATGACTGTATAACATTAGGACTCTAGAAAAAGTGAAGGGGTGACGTTTAATTTTCGGACCCCCCTTCCGCTAATGAGAATTGTATCGTAGTTAACAGTTTTAAAATTTCAGGTTTATACCTAAAAAAAAAAAATGAAACGATCAGAATATTTTAATGGTTTAATAAAGATTCACTGGGTAGAAAAGCATCATTGTTATTGCGTGAATTATCTGTCTTTTTATAAAAATCGAGCCTAAATTAAAAAGCAAATAATCAATAATAAAAAGTACCCAATAATATAACAAGGTCTAATGAAACTTTACAGTACCTCGTTTTTTATTATATTGGTGGGGTCTTGTGATCAAGAGTATTTAAACGGGCTTTCTGCGCACAATCAACTGCACAAAAACTTTGCGGTTGGCAAAAAAACTTCTCGAACGAGCATTGTTACAATACATGAAAAATGGTAAGTTAAGTTGCATTTCTAATTTTTTTTTCAAGAATTTGTTGAACATAGTTTTTATATTTGCAAGTATTTATTTGCATTTTTTGTCCTTTCAGAACTTCCAAATAAAAGTGAAATTCTTAGTTATTGTATTTTTTTTTTTCAGAATAAGCGTGGAGTCGGGCTGTTTTTGATCGTCTTACTTTTGGTTTGCCATATCCAGGATTCAGAGGGAGGGTTTTGGTGGAGGAGGAGAAGAAGAGGTAAAAGGGAAATCGAGGTTAACCAACAGGGGGCTGAGGACTTACAGTTAATGGAGAAACTAGATACCATTACTAGAGAGAACGAAAACAGGTTCCTGCAAGGGAAGGAAAAGAAAAAGTGAAATACAGACTGTTCGTGTGAGAAAGCACAATATGCCAAGTCTGTAAATTAAAAATGAGAGAGAGAACTTTATGGGATCTGAGAACTCAAGCTTTTTAAGGTTTCATCAAAGGTCAACATGTCCAAAAAATTATTTTTACAATAGAGGCGTAGAGTTAAAACTTGTATGGATTATAAATATATCATTGTTTCACAGATATAAAGTACTGGTACCACTTGAAGACAAATATTTTTAAAAAATTATCGAGAGAAAAGATATTCTAAAAATTGCATATATTTTTTTTTTAACAAGGCACTTACTAAATTATGTTCTTTCAGTGAAAACCATCGTTGCAGAAATATGTTTTAAAATCGTACAAAAGCTCGTAAGCTGTTAAAGTTTAACTTTATATACCACATAGTTTTGCAGCTATAGTAAAAATATTTTTTTGACATGTTGACCTTTGATGAAACCTTAATCCGTTATCATTGAAGTGATATAATTAAAAGAACAATGATTTGCAATAATAAGAAATTCGAAGAATAAATAAAATTTTAATAGGATCAAATCTTTAAAAAGAAATGGTGAGAGGGAAGACAAACTTGTATCCACGGAAACTGGCTACGAACCGCAAAACACAGACCAGAGAATAGAATTCTCGGGATATGGGACGGTTGATAAACTCCGTATAGACATTGATGAAAACGTGGAAAAATAATGAAATTGTCAAAAGAGCTGTCCCAAGCAAGAAATGTAGTACATGTAGTTATTACTTTGTGGAGAACCAATGTAGGCATACAGGTGTATGCTGTAGATACTTCAGAGAAAATCTGAAATTTCAGGGTTTCTACGTTGGTACAGTGAACATTAGAAAAAAGAGGCCCATGGGCCTTTTAGGTCTCCCCAGTATCATGTAACAACTTTCCAACAATTGAATTTGATTCGTTTTTTAAACCTGAGGCCATGAAATTCACAATTTTGAAAGAGGCGCCATTACTTATCATAACTATACACTTAGCATGCTTACTTTGGTTACTTATACCCAGAGGTAGATCAGAGTAACAAAGAGAAAATGTATTTCTACTTCATCAGTTGTGCAACGCCATTCACAGGAACCACTGATCCTAGTGCCACCTTTTCCAAAAGTTTGGAAATTTTATAAATTTTATTTCATGTGCCGTGATCATGTTGTTGATTTATACCAAAATGCACATTTCAAAGCATTAAATTATTTCAAACTATGTACGCCCCCCCCCAAGTACCTCTGTCCCAGGGGACCCAGAAATTAACCATTTTGGAAGAGGCAGCTTTCTTAGTCATATTGGCATAATACCCAGGAGCAATGGTAAAGATTTTCAAAGAATTCATGCATTTCCACTATATAAACATTTGAGCCCCGCCCTAACACAATAACCCCTGACCCGGGGGCCCTGAAATTCACAAATCTCAAAGAGGCATCCTTCTTCCTCAAAACTATGTACATAGTACATTGGTTTAATAACCAGGTGCAATAAAAAATGATTTTTAAAGAATTTGTGCATTTCACTATATAATCAATAGAGCCCCGCCCCTAGCAGCATTGATTTATTAATTAACCAGGTGCAAAAATAGAAGATTTTGAAAGAATTTATGCATTTTCACTATAGAATAGCCCCGCCCTAGCACTAGAACCGCTGCCATGGGCCATGAAATTTACAATTTTGGAAGAGGCAGTCATTTTCAACTTAGCTATGCACTTGGTTAGTTTATTTTATACCCAGGAGCAGAAAGAAGAATTTGGAGTTCTCAGATCCCATAAAGTTCTCTCTCTCATTTTTAATTTACAGACTTGGTGTGAAAAAAATGGACAGCAAAATTGTGGCTTATTCGGGCATGCCATCTTTTTCACAAGTTCATAATTTCCAAAAATAATCATTGGTTATTTGTACAAATTAGAAGAGAAAAGATTTTTTGTCCTGTAATTCTCTCACTCTAAATAGATCTCGAGTTTTATTTGAATGCGCAGGTAATGATTAATGCATAAAACTTGAGGTTTTCACCGAAAAACTAGTAAATACGATTTGATAGAGCTAATGAGTGTAGAAATTCGTGTACCAAGACACCTTAGGATTTTGAGAAAATCAGCGAGATTATATATTTTTAAAAAATAACAATGTTATATGTGCTATAAATTAAAGACCGATAAACAAAGTGAGGATAAAATAACCAACTTGATAATAAAAACATATACATGTACTGATTCACACATAAAGTACGTGAATTTGTGAACCCGGGATAAGAGGACCTTAATGTTGCGCTTCGATTATTATTTTCAAATCATTTCTACTTGCATAAAAAAAATCGAACGATAAGCTCAGCAAAAGGGGGCCATATAATGAAATTTTTGAAGCCGTTCCTTTTAGTAATGTTACCACAAAAATTTTGTTGTACTATAAACTCAATGTATATTTAAAGCTGTAATGTATGGAAATTAGTTTATAGGTCATATCTCCAAATTGCGAAAAATATCTGTACTTTTTCAATGTCGAGAGAAAGATCAAGAATATTTGTAAATGCGTATGTGTTTATTCAACTCCTTCATACATTATAGGAACATTCGCTCATACAAAATGGCATCCTCCAATTGACATATACGTCACACGACTGACATCATACTTCATCATATGTGTCCTACTGGCTCAGATGTTTCATCATACGTCCTACTTTCTCATACGTTCTCGTACGACCTCGCACGATTTACTGTAAAGTAAATAAAATAAAATATTGTAAACAAAAATTTTTCGTAACACACAGAGACAATTTGGTACGGAAGCGTATTAGTACGGTGGCTTGTATAGGACATGGTATGAGAATTTTTTTTATTAATTCGTGGCCACGAAATAAAATTCGTGGGAACGAAATAAAAACTCGTGGCCACGAAGGTTAACCAACAGGGGGCTGAGGACTTACAGTTAATGGAGAAACTAGATACCATTACTAGAGAGAACGAAAACAGGTTCCTGCAAGGGAAGGAAAAGAAAAAGTGAAATACAGACTGTTCGTGTGAGAAAGCACAATATAAATTTGAAAATTTGTGAAAAAAAATTCAATGACTAGATCCGTTTTCTGGACTTTATTTTTTTTAGTTCGTGTTTGTAAAGAATTAATTTGGTAATAATTTTTTCCTAAATTTTAGCCATTAGTTACATTATACCAGATATAAATAAAGCATTTAAACTCGCTTTATGTTCTATGTCCTTTATATGACAATTATACAACCATTTACACAACAGCTGCAAACAGAAATTTTCATACTTGATCATGAAGTGTGATGATAAAGCAAAGCGCATGATACATGCATATTCCGTAAACCAATTTTTATTCGTGTCCAGAAAATATTCGTCCTGCGGTTTCGCAACTTGCTAATATTTATACGGATTATTTTCACTATAGCAAAGGCTAATCATGGCTGGATGGATTTGAAACTGACATTTTGCGAATAAAATTGTCAGAATTGTTTATAGTATATAAGCCTTGTTGAAGTTTGGCGACTACATGTAAATGTATGAAAATCTTAAAAAGATTCAATATGAAGCAGTTACTACATGTAAATGTAGAGGCTGCCTTTCCTTTTCCCATCTTCGTGAAATTATACACGTCATGCATTTCAGTCTTATTTATTAGTAATTTACATCTCCTACATTTGTCAAATATGGTGTCTAAAAAAAGTCGCATCCTCTCGCTTCTTGACTTTTGGGAAAAATAAGCCGAAATATGGTGGAAATATTACCGACTCAAATCAATCAATTCTTTGCGGATTATAAGCTCTTTGCGAAGGGATGCTCCGTTTTTCAACGCTCATTTCATTCTTTTTCCTAACATTTACTATTTATTCATTTATATATATTCACGTATGAAAGAAAAATAATACTTTTTGATGGCCTGTACCATGAATGGTCTTTGATATTTCAATATTGAAAACACGTTAAACGCCATAAAAGAACTTTCAAGAGAGACCACCACCCATGAAAAACTAACTCCACAGATATACAAGAAATCACACAATCATGATACCAGACTTAAGTCTAATAACAGCTTAGTTGTATCAGGCGGAGATGAAATATAGCGAAAAATATTTATTCAAATGTAATTTTAAAATCTAAAGTTAAGATATTAGGTGGAACATTTGTACAAAAACAATGCCATGTTGTCATGTATCAAAATAGAAGCAACGATACATGAGTGTCGTCTTCCGGAATTCGACATGTACCCGGACTGGTTTTTATGTCACACAATCAATATTTATAGAGGCGGGGCTATCCATCAGTGTCATTGTTGACATCTCTCTCTCTATCCCTCTCTCTCTCCATGAATTCGAATATGTGTTAAGCATATTACAGCGATGTCATTATTTTTAAAATGTGATGACACGCAAAATTAAAACAATATTTATTTTGCCAAATTCTGAAAACGGCAACAAAACACGCTCAAAGACATAATTAAGATCGAGGTCAGGTTGAAGAATACAATGTAACTGTTTTAATGAGTACACTCGCAGGTGGACATCACGTGATGAATTGTAATATTAAACAGGTCAATCGAAGACATAACAATGGAAGCTAGAAGTTTCTTTCGAACATGTTTTTTGTTAGATTAAGTGTGAGCACACGTTTGTTGGCTCTTCTCCTTTTAATATAACATTCATTTGTTCAATATACAACTACTGTACAGTTAGTTTTCTTCAGAACAGCTGACAAACATGTGCTGACTATGTATTCAGACGATGAGCTTCTCCTTTTAATATAACATTAATTTGTTCAATATACAACTACTGTACAGTTTTCTTCAGAACAGCCGACAAACATGTGCTTACTATGTATTCAGACGATGAAAAACGCGTGACCTTGATTATCTTTTGATATTCAAGAAATCTTCAGGCACCATGCCTTCGATATTTATTTAGTTTACCTCTAAAAAAGCGTTTGAAATTCACATCTGTACCATGAATACACGATTAAGATATCGGGAGTTTATATGATGGAAAAAATAAACATATTGTGAAACTTAAATTTACGGCATTTTTTCTGCCCAGTTAAGTCAACCCATTCTTTGTTCAAAAGCTAACTGATGATATTAACCACAAATATTATGATAACATATATATACTGGCCATCTCCTGTAAATAAAACAAGAGACCCAGGGGCCACAGCGCTCACCTGAGCACATCGGCTAGGAAAAAGCAAAAATCAGATCAGAACTGAAAGTTTACTGAGGTAAGGGGGGGGGGGGTCATGATTTGAACGAACTAGAATCTACACTACCTGAGGATGATTCAATATAAATATTTCTAATCATGGCTTTGAAATACTTGAAAAGAAGTTTTTAAAAAGTTTCCCTATATATTCCTATGTTATATTTTGGTTCGCCATTTTGGCCCCACCCTAGACCTGGGGGTCATGATTTGAACAAGCTTGAATCTACACTACCTGAGGATGATTTCACATGAGTTTCATCTTTCCTGGTCCAGTGGTTCTTGAGAAGAAGATTTTTAAAGATTTTCCCTATATATTCTTACGTTAAACTTTGATAAGCTATTTTGGCCCCACCCTACCCCTGGGGGGCCTGATTTGAACAAACTTGAATTTACACTACCTGAGGATGATTCCACATGAGTTTCACCTTTCCTGGCCCAGTGGTTCTTGAGAAGAAGAAATTTAAAGATTTTCCCTATATATTCCTATGTAAAACTTTGATCGGCTATTTTGGCCCCACCCTACCCCTGGGGGTCATGATTTGAACAAACTTGAATCTATACTACCTGAACAAACTTGAATCTATACTACCTGAACAAACTTGAATCTATACTACCTGAGGATGATTCAGCATGAGTTTCATCTTTCCTGGCCCAGTGGTTCTTGAGAAAAAGATTTTTTTTTGAATGCCATTAATTTTTCTCTAATTCATAATTATCTCCCCATGGAAAAGGGCATGGCCCTTAATTTGAACAAACTTGAATCCCCTTTACCCAAGGATAATTTGTAGTTAGTTTGGTTGAAATTGGCCCTCAGTGGTTCATGAGAAGAAGATGAAAATGTGAAAAGTTTACGACAACAACGACGACAGACTACGGACAAATTTTGATCAGAAAAGCTCACTTGAGCCTTCAGCTCAGGTGAGCTTAAAAAAGCGTAAAACAAACTAATTACAACTTAGTATTATGCACAAAGTAACAAGAAATAGTACCCCTAATATGTTGTGAAAGAAGGGGTACATGTAAACTTGTGTTTAAAAGTCCCACAAGTTTCCGGGAATGGGATGGGGAAAGGTAGATGGAGGGGGGGGGATGCAAGATATAAGTGATAATCAAAAATCACCACAATTCAGAAAAACAGACTTTGAAAAATACATGTTCATCTGTGCAGAAATATTCAGGACCATGACATCATAAAATGAAATTGAATTACTGTCATTTAAGGCTCAAAAACTTGCACATTTTTTCATTCCCAGATTAAAAGTAATAAATTTTATGAAAGCAAAAGAAAAAATATCATATGTCAGATCTTCTTTGGACACACTGAGTGGATTATGTGGCCAAAGGTCTCTACTGAGAATGTAGCTTTACTGTTTTTTAGTAACCATGGCAAAACAGTGTTTGACAAAATCAAAAACTAATATCTAGAATTATTTATGTATCTTAATCCATATACAGTACCAGTGCATCAATTAAGTCTTATTTAAATTGAACCAAATTTAAAACTATGGCAGAAGTAATATTTTGAAAAATTGTTTACAGACAGACAGACAAACTGATGACAGAAACTTTTCTAAAACAGAAGTTTCTTCTAGTCAGTGACCAGCAGAGTTTAAACTAAAAACTGTCTGCACGATTAAATGTGGATTATAATTCAGAAGTGGGCAACTGAGCTTGAAAAATCACTCTAAAAGGTTTTAAAAACAACAACAGACTTTCATTGTTCATATACAATAATACTTCTGAAAGGAGGCCGAAAATCTATGCCTATTATGTCATCTGAGTGAATAAACAATGTTTTATATAGGATGTAATATTTTTCCGCGTAATAATGCCTGCACTGAATGAATGACAACTTGATTCCCTGGGTGGGTGCTGACTTCCTCCAGAAGTGAGTGGTATAGAACCACAGAGACCTTCCTCCGTTACTGTTCCGCACGTGACGTGTGACTACTGTGTTATGTCAGTACTGCTCTGGGTGCAACCTCAGCTTTCTTTAACTGTGCAACCACTTAAACAACAAAGTTCACTTATTTACAATGCATGTTATTAAAATGTTTATAATTTTAAGTATTTAATTGGCCTTGAGAGGTACACATAGGATTAAGGATTGTGTTGATAAAGTACAAACAAAATCCAGATAAACCAAGAACAGGAGTTTGTATGTACTTTAACAGATAGAGTATTCTTAGAATAAAGTGGATTTCACAGTTCCTTCATTAAATGCGTTGGTTAATTTTAGATATTAAGGTGGCGTTGATCAAATCATCCACAGAATAGATAATTATAAATACTGGGGAATCATTATTGTTCGTGGCGGTGAATGTCGTAAGACACTGGGGTGCATTGGGCCTAAGCGCAGTAACTCCGATTGTCTTGATTGCAATCATAATTATCGCTGTTTCTAACTTCTATATCGGGGGATAGAAATTACGTACCTCAAATATATTCTTTGATGTTCAAAAATATTACCCGGTTGTGCTGTCATTTTATATCGGTCTAGTTATCTGAACATTTTTATGACGTTATGAAAACTTTCCAATCATAAGCAATCAATATATTAGCGTAAATCTAATAAAATTGATAGTGCTGAGTTTTTAAAAAAAAAATACAGTAATTTCATTATTTTTCCTTATATCCAATTTTTCAATCGTTTAAAAATTTGCAGTATTTTTTATTATTATAATTTAGCAATTCTAGCCATAAAAAAATATAAAGTATACAAATATTTTGAATAATTGGTCACAATAAAAATGTCAAAAGTATGTTATTGAAACTATCGACTTTATGTGGTATACATGTTATGGAAAATCAATGAAGATGTCTTGAAATATATAGATCTTACGTAAAATAAAGAAATCAAGAATGGGTTGCGTTTTTAGACATCATAACATCATAACATATGTTTATGAGTTTTAAGAAATATTACCCCCACACACTTTTTAAGTTCAATATCGATAGTACTCACACTCATTTTATTTTATATGGTGTCCACACTCATCCGATACCCAAATTACCCAATGTTAGTCACAACAATAATCTGAGAAAACCCGATTCCCTTCAGCTTGAGAATTAATACATAACATGTTTGAGTTAGTGTACATAGTCCGATTACTTTGGAAAAAGGTTTTGTAAAGTAAAAATGATATATCATCCTATGTCAAACTTTGAATCTCAAAAAGCTTTTGTGCTATCTTGTGAGTACCTGCATATATGAAATTGTGGCCAGTTGCTTTAAAAGGAAAGGAACTTTAATTTATTTGAATATCTTGATTCCTTCTTGTGGATTGTGACCAACTTTTTTTAGTGCCATTTTGAAAAACATAAAATGAATCCCAACTTTCTGGAGATTCTATATGGAAGGGAATTACCGCCAAAATTCTATGTATCTTCCTTTTATTCTTATTCTGCCTACTTCTTTATGCTTTGTTATTATTGTAATTATATGTCACTTGATTGTTTTCATATTCGTCTTCATTACATTTCACTTTGACTTTTATCCTTCTTCATTTTGTCCTTACTTGTATGTTGCTTTATTCTTGTAAGTTCATTTTACTTTCTTGATGATTATCTTTATTACGAATGTTAACTCAATCAAGCAAACAATGAAGCATATTCAATGAAGACGAATACAAGTTGTCCGAATTTAGTGCCGCATTATAACGCTAGGTGGCAGGGGTGTTCGCTAAGAATGTTGGTAAAATTAGGTAAGCAAACCGGGCCGGGGTTATTCGAGTTTTTTTCAGCTTTCTGCCTTACTTTATCAATCGAACTTAAATTTTCAAATGAATGATGTTTGCTAAAGTTCAGGTATGTACCGAATACATGCCATTTCCTCGGAAGTCTCGCTAGATGGTAAGATTTCCTCTGGAAGACTGGCTACATAGTGATGCTTCCTTCGGAAGACTATACAGTGGGACTTCCCCGCGGGGAAATTTCAATATATAGCTAGCTTTCCGTGGGAAATTTCGCTATTTATAGTAATTCGCCTCCCCTATATACCTCCCCCAAATAGTTTTTTTTAAATCGTAAAACAATGTTTATATATACATGTACTAACGTTTTCAGTTTTTGAAGAAAAGTCATGTTTTCCGTCCTATATGAATAAATAAATAATATCATTTTAATAGTGTTTTATAATTAAATCATTTTAACCATTGTAGATAATATTTATAAACATAGATAATCTTCACGAGTACATATGGATAATTAATCCTTCTCGGGATATATATGACCTGGCATGATGCAGTTAGAGCAGCTCAGAATCGTGTTCGTTGGAGGACTGTCGTCGATGGCTTATGTTCCTCACGGAACGACAGGCCTAAGTAAAGTAAGTAAGTAGATTTCACAGTTCCTTCATTAAATGCGTTGGTTAATTTTAGATATTAAGGTGGCGTTGATCAAATCATCCACAGAATAGATAATTATAAATACTGGGGAATCATTATTGTTCGTGGCGGTGAATGTCGTAAGACACTGGGGTGCATTGGGCCTAAGCGCAGTAACTCCGATTGTCTTGATTGCAATCATAATTATCGCTGTTTCTAACTTCTATATCGGGGGATAGAAATTACGTACCTCAAATATATTCTTTGATGTTCAAAAATATTACCCGGTTGTGCTGTCATTTTATATCGGTCTAGTTATCTGAACATTTTTATGACGTTATGAAAACTTTCCAATCATAAGCAATCAATATATTAGCGTAAATCTAATAAAATTGATAGTGCTGAGTTTTTAAAAAAAAAAATACAGTAATTTCATTATTTTTCCTTATATCCAATTTTTCAATCGTTTAAGAATTTGCAGTATTTTTTATTATTATTATTTAGCAATTCTAGCCATAAAAAAAATATAAAGTATACAAATATTTTGAATAATTGGTCACAATAAAAATGTCAAAGTATGTTATTGAAACTATCGACTTTATGTGGTATACATGTTATGGAAAATCAATGAAGATGTCTTGAAATATATAGATCTTACGTAAAATAAAGAAATCGAGAATGGGTTGCGATTTTTAGACATCATAACATCATAACATATGTTTATGAGTTTTAAGAAATATTACCCCCACACACTTTTTAAGTTCAATATCGATAGTACTCACACTCATTTTATTTCATATGGTGTCCACACTCATCCGATACCCAAATTTACCCAATGCTAGTCACAACAATAATCTGAGAAAACCCGATTCCCTTCAGCTTGAGAATTAATACATAACATGTTTGAGTTAGTGTACATAGTCCGATTACTTTGGAAAAAGGTTTTGTAAAGTAAAAATGATATATTATCCTATGTCAAACTTTGAATCTCAAAAAGCTTTTGTGCTATCTTGTGAGTACCTGCATATATGAAATTGTGGCCAGTTGCTTTAAAAGGAAAGGAACTTTAATTTATTTGAATATCTTGATTCCTTCTTGTGGATTGTGACCAACTTGTTTTAGTGCCATTTTGAAAAACATAAAATGAATCCCAACTTTCTGGAGATTCTAACATAATGCTATGTTGTGGTTGTTCAGAAAATAAAATTATTGAAATTATTTTTCTCCATATATTCCCATATAACAAAACGACAACAATCACCCCCAGTAAAAAACGTTAAGTTGTTCAAACTTTTAAAAAAAACTAATTTCAGGGAAAATGATGGTCGGGGTGGGGGTGGGCCTGGGGGCAGTGGCGGGTCCAAGGTCCTTTCCTTACATATACTATACACATTTAAAAACTTTACAAATACCCCCCTCTCCATTCGCGCATAATGATTTGAACAAAAATGATTTTTTTAATGCTTATAAAGGCCGTTTCCTACACATTCAGTTACAGTTGATACACTTAAATTTCTGCCCCCCGTTCTGACCATGGGACCATGTAGTCTTTTTTTTTTTACAGACTTGAATATTCTTTCCTTAAGGACCTAAAGAAAGCCTTCAATAACTTTCATCTTTGTTTGACCCAGTCTTTGTGGTCTTGCGGAGATGTAGCGGGAAATCAGAGAAAGGAAAAGATCCCCCCCCCCCCTAAAAAAAGTAGTCCTGTGATAAAATTGAAAGAGGGCCTTTAGTACTAGTATCTGAAAGGAATCGACCCTCAACCCCATTTCAACACATACGCACACAATCACAAAATACTAGTAGTGTCAGTAGGTTTGTCAAGTTTAGACAAATTGTATCTTTTCATAGTTAAAAAAATCTTATATATGTTCTTACTGGATATGCTCAAAATAATCCCATCTCCACGCCTACTCCCTCCTTGCATAATTCCTGGATGTCTGCACATAGGAGATACCTTTTTGGGCTAATTTATTTTAGATATAAGCTCGTCTGAGATAAAATCTCAAATGATCATTTGTTATCAAATTTTGTCTCTTGTCTGTGTGTCCATCTGTAAACTTTTTGCATTTTCGACTTCTTCTCCAGAAGTACTGGGTCTGTTTCAAACAAACATGCGAAAGGCATCTTTAGGTATAGAAGGAATTCACATTTGTTCAAATGTCACTTTCTTTAGGAGAGAGATGAAGAATACTTGTACGTGGTGGCATCATATAATAAAATCTTCTCAAGAACAACTGGTCCAAAAAGGTGAAAAGTATGTGAAACCATCATCCCATAGTGAAGATACAAGGTATTTTTTTTAGTGTGACCCCCGGGGGTTGGGTGGCCGACAATTTAGGTGAATAAGAGTGTTCAAAATTTTGTAGGAACTTTTTTTTAAAAACTTCTTTCAATTACAGAAATGTTATGAATATATCGATGTTGATACATCGTCAAAAATTTTAGATCTAAGATTAGTCAAGTCATGATCCCAGGGGTAAGGCCACAATAGAAATGAAACTGATGATATAGTTTTAAAAAATATTAATATTTGAATGACAAGATTATCTTGTACCAGAAACCAGGATAGATCTTATCATCCAAATAATGTTTGTTTTATTATTTATTTATTTATTTATGTATTTGCTCAGAAGAGGGGAAGCACCTTCTCCACCCCCACCCACTTTTTTTCAAGATATGTTTGTGCTTTTAATTTGAGTTTTCGCGGGAAATCCTCATCATTTATGTTCGGAACACCTCTTACCTTACTAATGATTTATATCGTCGACGTCATTTGTTTGCGCCATTTCTGAGGGAGCAGAGTGTCAAACAGTGGTTAACTAAGCATAAGGTCTGATCATTGACATCGTCTCTGCATGTGAATGGTATTAACGGTGACAATGCCAGAGAAAAATGGAGATACGTATAAAACTTTTAAACAGAGGAAAAGTTTTGGTAAGCTTTTTTTGTATGTGTCGTATATCAATCACCTGTTGAGTGTGTTGTGTCAAATCCAATGGTCCCATGGTTTAACAATTTTAATATTAGTTTATATGTAGGTATCTGACACATGATATGTTTATTTATATGCGTATATCAATAGCGTGTTATTTTACGAAAAGTAATTAATTCACCTGTTGGTATATCCAGTGTATTGTAGTAAATATATAATTAATAAAAATAAATTAAAATGAACTAGGACAAAAAAACCTCTAAAACGCTCAAGAAAAAACATAATGAAAATACAGCGTAAATCATGACGAGATGTGCTTGTAAAGTTGATATAGTTTCATGGACCAATGAGATTTGGTGTCAAAAGACCTAAATTTTGTAAGTTGTAAAGAGAATACTTGTATTTAGTTAAGGTGATCTGCATGTTTAGTTTTATTTTAATTAATCAATAACTTGTTTAATTGATATATTAATGATCAGTCTATAGATCTATTTGATTATTTTAATTTGGTAGGCATAATTTATAAAGATACACAATACCACTAGTATCCACAAACCCTTTGTCATGTCTACATCAAAAAATGTATTTATTTTGTCACTGTATAGAAAAAAAGTAAAATTCATGTAAATGAATAATCTTGACTATAAAGTGTCATAGGTATGTTAGCGTAATATTGACCTTGACTCAGGTATAAAATGTCATGTGACAAATCAGAAATGTAAGCCTAATGTACAACTGTTAGGCGCAAGGACACAACTATACAACACTCATAAATGCAGTGTGAATTATCCCTAGTTATCTAAGACAAACAACTGATCACCATTGATTTATCTGTACATGCACAGAAAAAAGGTCACAAGTGATTAGTGTGGCAACAACGTACCAAATTTACTATCAATTATCAAAGCGAATCAGTAGCATATAATCAATTATATGATTTATAGTTTTAATCTAAAGGTCAAATTATATAAGGTTAACCATGAAATATTCAGAAATTCTGTATTATGAAATGAAACAGTATTTCATTTCAAATCTGTTACATAATTAATCATCAGTTTATGCTTAGTTAGATAATCTGTCTGCCATTTGCAATAAAAATAGAGAAACATTCTATGAAAATGATAAAACATAAACCAGTTTGTATAAAAAAAATGTAATATACATGTAGTTTTAAAAATTGCTTTCAGTGAGGATATTTTCAATTGTCAGCAACTTATGAACATCACTACAAGTGATGTTAATCATTATATGTAACTCAAATGCAGCAAACACAACTTTCAAAAAGATTAGAAATGGGTAGTACAATCATAATTTGGGGGTAGAATTCAACAATCAACAACTTTCAGTACCAAATTTTATTCATACATTACAACATTACCCTTTTCAACTTCACTGCAACAAAAAAAGGGCACCCTGTTTTTTGTTGCAGTGAAGTCAAAAAACAGAAATGTTGTAGTGCAGTAAAAAGATTTATAATGTTTAAAAAAAGGGGGGGGGGGGAGGCATCCCCCTTCCCCCCGATGCTGTGTACCTGTGTATTATTCCATACAAGTCAGAAACATTAAGTTGGTACAAATAACATGCACAATACATTTCATATCTCAGACTGTATCAAACCACGAATGGTTTTTGGTTGTTCTTTAATTATATCTACATTTATTTTATTTATTGTATATGATATGAGATATTTTTGCTATTTGTACCATTACAAATTTGTTTCTTTACTAAATAAAACACTTTCTTAAGTTTCTTTACTAAATAAAACATCATGGTTTTTTTTTTTAATTTTTTTTTTTATTTTTTTTTTTTTTATAGAGTTTATGTCAAGTGTAGCAAAGTAAACAAAGATGAATTGAGAGGCAATGTAAAAGTTTGAGTGCATAGTTTAAGCAGTTTATAGTAAGAAACTGTCCTTTGATAGTTAATTACAGTGCCTGCTACAGATTTTTACTTTCATAATGGTGTAGGGATTGCTTATAATTTATATTTCATGATGGTTGGTAATATTTTAATTCATGTATATTTTCTTAAAGAATTTCTTTTTTTTTTTTATTAAATCACCTAGAACATTTTAAGTGCCCTCTTAACATATATATCATAATTACATAATTATTCGGTTAATACTTATTATATTGGACTTGAAAATGTTCAAAGTCAGAGACAGTACAACACAGGAAATTATATACTTTAGAGAAACATGTATAGGCTTAGTATAAGAGAGCTTCTTTGTATGGTCTCTGATTGTTATTTAATCTGTAATGAGCTAACATATCGTGGTAGCAAAATTTCCATTTCTCTTTGTCAAGTGGTCTATAGATATTAGGGGGCAGTGTCCTAATGACATTTTGTAACAAGGGATGTTTACATTTTGACACATTAATTTATGAGGTCATGTTCTGTAAGGTCATTATTCTTAACAGCAGGGTAGAATAAATGATACCCGCTTTATTAACGGCATAAAAAACTTTGAAGTTCAGTGATTCAATATCATACATGTTTGTGATTAGTCATATACCATGTGCGTCTTAATAAATTCTCAGAATGCTACCCTCTGAGCTGAATGATTTAAATATGCATGGGTATCTTTAATATAACAAACTTAATTTCACATTTAAAAAAAAACTTTTATCAATTTTTCTAACATATAAAAAAAAAAATTAAAAAAAAATGTCTGTTTCCTTGTAGTAGCTAGTACATACATTTATAAAAAGTTCATTTATTTTTATACATTTAGAGTGTTGTATACATTTAATATGTTTTATTGGGCAAATTTTCCATTTCCATAAGGCATTGGAGATCAGGGTTAGTGAATAAGTTACTTGTTGATATATTTTATGTAAATAATAGACATAATTTTAAAGTTTTTTTTTTTTTTATAGAGTTTATGTCAAGTGTAGCAAAGTAAACAAAGATGAATTGAGAGGCAATGTAAAAGTTTGAGTGCATAGTTTAAGCAGTTTATAGTAAGAAACTGTCCTTTGATAGTTAATTACAGTGCCTGCTACAGATTTTTACTTTCATAATGGTGTAGGGATTGCTTATAATTTATATTTCATGATGGTTGGTAATATTTTAATTCATGTATATTTTCTTAAAGAATTTCTTTTTTTTTTTTATTAAATCACCTAGAACATTTTAAGTGCCCTCTTAACATATATATTATAATTACATAATTATTCGGTTAATACTTATTATATTGGACTTGAAAATGTTCAAAGTCAGAGACAGTACAACACAGGAAATTATATACTTTAGAGAAACATGTATATAGGCTTAGTATAAGAGAGCTTCTTTGTATGGTCTCTGATTGTTATTTAATCTGTAATGAGCTAACATATCGTGGTAGCAAAATTTCCATTTCTCTTTGTCAAGTGGTCTATAGATATTAGGGGCAGTGTCCTAATGACATTTTGTAACAAGGGATGTTTACATTTTGACACATTAATTTATGAGGTCATGTTCTGTAAGGTCATTATTCTTAACAGCAGGGTAGAATAAATGATACCCGCTTTATTAACGGCATAAAAAACTTTAAAGTTCAGTGATTCAATATCATACATGTTTGTGATTAGTCATATACCATGTGCGTCTTAATAAATTCTCAGAATGCTACCCTCTGAGCTGAATGATTTAAATATGCATGGGTATCTTTAATTTAACAAACTTAATTTCACATTTAATAAAAAACTTTTATCAATTTTTCTAACATATAAAAAAAAAAATAAAAAAAAAATGTCTGTTTCCTTGTAGTAGCTAGTACATACATTTATAAAAAGTTCATTTATTTTTATACATTTAGAGTGTTGTATACATTTAATATGTTTTATTGGGCAAATTTTCCATTTCCATAAGGCATTGGGGATCAGGGTTTGTGAATAAGTTAATTGTTGATATATTTTATATGAATAATAGACATAATTTAAAAAAAGAAAGATGTGTAGACATAAGTTATAGTGGTGAGGTGTCTGTGGAGGCAACCAGTAGGTCCAGTGTGTTGGGATCCAAGACTCTGGAATGTCGAGAAATCTGAAAGAAGTTAAATTTAATTTTCTCTCTCTTTCTTTTACTTCATATTAGTAACCTACACCTCTGAAAATTAAGTGCTGTTTTGATCATCTGTGTTGAAGCAAGAAAAAATAAAAATGTTTTTTTTTTCTTTTAAATATGTACATGTGCGGAATTTATTAATTTACTCTTTTGTCTCATCAAAGTTTATTAACGGATAATTATTATTTTCAGCTGTGCGTAAGGAAGAGGTTGTAGGCATAAGATCAAAGTTCCCTACAAAAGTACCGGTATGTTATTGAGGTTTTGTGTTTTTGATTTTGAAATTTTTTTTTTTTTTTATTGATTTACAATATTTGTTGTGCTTTTATTAATAACACAACTGCATCTGGCAATCCATTTCAGTAATCTTGTTATAAAGTTATGTACATGTAATTGTTTTCTTAAATACTTTCACTGTAACAATTTGCATAAAAAGGCTTGTGTCAGATTTTCTTACCAGTTATTTACTAGTACCCGATAACAAAACTGTAATTGTCCGTTAAAAATTAAACCAAAGCAGGCAGCAGCCAGTTGTAATTGTATTAAACCTGTCTATACTATACAGGATTTAGCTTGTTTAATCTGTCAGCTATTTTAAATCTGTCTAAGGACACAGCAGTTATCTAAGTCACTGTAATAATGACGTCTCTGTATGGAGTTTATTGACATTGTATTGTAGGTGATTGTAGAGAGATATTACAAGGAGCAGCATCTGCCAATGCTGGATAAAACTAAATTTCTGGTGCCTCAAGAGCTCTCCATGTCACAATTTGCCTCTATCATTAGGTAGGGTACAATATCTGATGGCACATAAAAAAAAAAAAACTTTTCTAAAAATAAAAAAATCATAATATAGATTAAAACACTGAATTTAACATTTAACTTTGTCTTTGAAAAGAAAATTTGTAATGATGTTGAAACAATAGAGTCAATTAAAAAAAATAGATGGATATGACTGCTCATTATACCCCCTGCAAACCAAGTTTGGGGGGGGGGGTATATAGGAATCACATTGTCCGTCTGTCTGTCTGTCAGTCTAGCTGTGCAAACGTGTCCGGTCCATATCTTTCTTACGGAGGGACATTAGAAACTACTACTCAAAACAAAGATTGCCCATTACCTAAGGGTGTGTCATGACCTTGACCCAAGGTCATTTGGGGAAGTTCAAGGTCACTGGAAGAAAAATTTCATAATTCGTGTCCGGACCATATTTTTCTTATGGATAAACTTGGTAGGTTCTCATTTCACACAAAGATTGCCCATGACCAAAGGGTTTGTCATGATCTTGACCCAAGGTCATTTGGGGAAGTTCAAGGTCACTGGAAGAAAAATTTCATAATTCATGTGTGATACATATCTTTATTATGGAAAAACTTACTTCTGAAAAACCCAGCGGGGAGTATTTTGTCCTTCGGACAGTACTAGTTTTGTTTGTTTCATAACAATGACAATGAATGTTTTGGTGTTGTTTTTTTTCAGGAATCGAATGTCACTGAATTCAAATCAAGCGTTTTATCTCATAGTGAACAACAAAAGTATTTCAAGCATGTCAATGACTCTGGCTGAAGTGTACAGAGATGACAAAGATGATGATGGCTTCCTTTACATGACTTACGCCTCTCAAGAAATGTTTGGAGGGTGTTGATATTTTAGTGCAATGTTGTGATTGGGCAATAAACAATTGATCATGTGATCAAGTCTTGGAATTTGCTTCTGGGGCAGATTTTTCGGAGTTTTGGAGCCAGTGCTATGGAATCGGTCCATACATTTTGTCATGAAATACAAGTGGATACTTAAAATTGTCATCCTGAATAATTTAGTGTAATGATTTTGTTGCCATGCTAATTTATTTATAATTATTTATCCATATTTTATTTCATTCTCCTGTTTCAACAGTTTCATTGCACATGGAGTTATGTCAAACACCTTATGTCAAACACCTTATTTTTCCCCTTGTACAATGTATTATTCATTTTGCAGACAGCCAATTTTTTCAAAGATCAGATTTCTAGAATGAAGTATATGTGAAGCTGAATAATTATTGCAATAATTGACATCTTGCAACACATCTGTACAAAATATGTATTTATTTATGCTTTGTAGTTTCATTTGTTTATTATGTATGGTGTTTTTTTCAGGAATCGAATGTCACTGAATTCAAATCAAGCGTTTTATCTCATAGTGAACAACAAAAGTATTTCAAGCATGTCAATGACTCTGGCTGAAGTGTACAGAGATGACAAAGATGATGATGGCTTCCTTTACATGACTTACGCCTCTCAAGAAATGTTTGGAGGGTGTTGATATTTTAGTGCAATGTTGTGATTGGGCAATAAACAATTGATCATGTGATCAAGTCTTGGAATTTGCTTCTGGGGCAGATTTTCGGAGTTTTGGAGCCAGTGCTATGGAATCGGTACATACATTTTGTCATAAAATAAAAGTGGATACTTAAAATTGTCATCCTGAATAATTTAGTGTAATGATTTTGTTGCCATGCTAATTTATTTATAATTATATATCCATATTTTATTTCATTCCCCTGTTTCAACAGTTTCATTGCACATGGAGTTATGTCAAACACCTTATTTTTCCCCTTGTACAATGTATTATTCATTTTGCAGACAGCCATTTTTTTCAAAGATCAGATTTCTAGAATGAAGTATATGTGAAGCTGAATAATTATTGCAATAACTGACATCTTCGTTTTTAATTTGCAACACATCTGTACAAAATATGTGTTTATTTATGCTTTGTAGTTTCATTTGTTTGTTATGTATGGTCTTCCATAGCATACTGCAGTTTTGCAATAAAAAAATTCAAACATCAAATTCACACCAACACACACACAGACACAGTTGCTTTCCCTTTAAGTAAAAATGTTGTGTACAACAATTAAGAAATTGGACGTCAGGGTCTGCAATTCGTGTTATGAACAAATTAATTGCTATGTTGGATGAATGTCCCAAAGCTGTCACATGTATTGCTTTACTTTGCTTTGATTATCTTTGAACTTTTGAATCTCACATGAAAATATCTCTCAAGTTTATATGTACAATGTATTTAATACAAATGGATATTGGCAATTACTGTGACTGAAAACAATTGAAAGATTTAGAAGCACAGTGTAGTTTGAATTTGGATAGCATATTTGTTAGTTGCATTTTGATAAGATTGTGGTAGACTTGGTTTTTGGTATACCTTATGAAGGATTTTGTTTTGTGTATGCTAATATGAATAACCTGATTGAGATAGTGCTATTTGGGTAATGCTGTATCTAAGCTTGTACAGGCTTCTTGGTATGATTCTAGTCTAAAATGATACATGGATTTCATTGTGAATTACATCATAAATTAAGACTCCACAATCTCTACGTTGATGTCAAATTTCATATAGTAACATGTATTCAGTGATTGAAAGTTATGAATACCATGTACATATTGTTTATCGGTCACTGAAAAACTTGAATCTTTATTAGAAAGTTGTATCATATTGCTCAACTTTCATACATAATTGCTGGGTATAATGGCAGTATCTGAAATTATTTATTATGCTCAAGTCACATGGATTATTTTGCACCAAGTTCTAGAAGTGAAAGTTTCAGTTATTGACCTGTCAGATACCCAGACATCATTGCTGATAATGATTTGTTCTTTTCTAAATCCGATACAATTTCATAAATCTGAACAAACAAAATTGTGAAATATTTAAGAAATATTATCATTACAGAGGTTTATGAAAACTATAGCATTTAAGCTGATATTACATGTATCATTGCACCATTCATGTGAAGGCATTAATGATGTTTGTGCTATTTGTTTGTCTGTGATAATCATTAATTAATTTATGAATTTATCTCCATTCTGCCTGTAGGTGGTGAAAGGTATTTCTTATGTAGAAAAAAAATGTGATTGTTCACAAACTGTAATGTAATAAACTTATAATGAATATTGGTGTTTTATTTTTAATTTTCTCAAAATTTTAAAAGGTTTTTAAACAATATCTATATAGTATATACATGTATATTTATTTTATGTCATATGAGATAATTTGATGGACATCTTCCTAAATGTTTGTTGATGGATATCTTGGATTTACATTTGAACAATTTCAAGTTTTTCTCTATGACTGCTGAACCAATTCCAAGCAATTTTGGTATAAAACATCCACAAAAGAAATAGATTAGAAACTTTATATAAAATGTCATTGTCTCTCCCCCTGGACTTTAGGGGTAAGACTTAAACCATCAAAATTGGTTATTTAATTTCTATATTAAAGATTGTTTACTTCTGGACACCAAGCATTATAAGTGTTATATATCTAAAAAGCACTGAGCCCTCTAACAAAATTTATGCCCCCAGAGTCAGGGGCAATGGAGTAACCCAGGGTAAGGTTTTTATGATCATAAAAGAAAATGTATGTATTCTTTCAACAATCTCTTGCCTTGTATATTTTGCAATTAAACTGAGGACATGGTTATGGTAGGATAGGGTGTCTTTCCCAAAAATGTAAAATTTAGGGACAATGTGGGTCAATGTTGATTATAAAATGAAATTAAACTACACTGTGTCTTTGAGAATCTTCACTGTGCCTAAGTACTTGGCTAATAACTATGTCTCAGCTAGTGTAGAATCAACTTTGTTCAATCTCTAGAGAAACAATTGCACCCTAGAAATTGCTTTTTTAAATGGATAGTCTTATAAAGGGAATAACATCCATTTAATTGTCGGAGGGGTTATCTCTCTTTTAAGAGAGTCAATAAACCTTAATTGTAAAAATGGAGATTTAGGCCATCTTTAAACATTTTTTGTCCCAACTTCTCAGAAATCTTGAATTTCGATGATAATTTTTTAAAATCCATTTTCTGGAGGTTTTT
>PRKT01000241.1:102350-104850 GCA_003671525.1 Saccostrea glomerata
TTTTTTTTATAAAATGCGTCTTGGAGGTTAAAAGAGTTTTGAGTCGGGTCATTTTAAGTCAGTTGGTCGGGAGAAGGAAACCAAACAATTTAAAGATGGCCATAAAACTTTTTTAAAGTTCATATACTAGTATGTACATATATTTATTTGTAAATATCAATAGTTGGCAAAACTAACGCTGAGAACTTTCGAAAGATATTTTGATTAAAAGATTTCTTCTACCCCAGTAAAATTTCTCACAAATTCATAAACATTTCGGAAGAAATTTGCATTTTCAAATCTAACGAAAATATCATTTAATACCTCACAATCGTCACTTTGTTACACACCGTTTGTTTCTGTTTTAAAAATTACACAATGAGTGAAAGAAAAAAAAATCCTCTCACGATGTAGTTTGGTGTGCACTTTTTGAGAGATAAATAGCAAAATCAAAGCAGATCCAATTTCCATTTATAGGAATATGAAAGACGAATTCAAAAGGCATTTTACTTTAACATTGTAATCAGTTCCGGAGTGTTTGTTTGGTAAACCAGGGAGTTGATCAGATGTAGGCTTCACAAAAGACGAATGTAATGCATATTTAAGCCCAATTTTAAGACTTTCTCATTTTCTAAAAAGTTTGATATACAGTAGATCTTTTACCGGTTAAAATGATGCATTCATCTTTATAAGTTGTTGCTTATTTATGGAAATGTCTTTAAAAAGAATCTAAACACGTGAAAGGAAAATAGCTGCTCAAACACGTATTTCAATGTTGTACAGTTGCTGGAAATATCCATATTAGTGTCGCAATTTTTACGCAATTTTGTCTTATTTCCACGGGAATAAATTTTGGGATTACCAGAATAAATCGGGACAATCGTTTTATTGGTAGAGTCTAGTGATGTAGACAAACATATCAGTTTCCGTCTCTTTATTGCGTAGATATAAATTTTGTATTTCCCAGAGTAGCGAAATTAATTAATTATAGCGATTGTATTCTGATTGGGGAGACTTTCTCTCCTACTGCTTCATTAACGATTTAATTTCATAACACGTTAGTCAGCTGTAAGTTCAGAGTAATAACCTAATACGTGTACTTCGAATTGAATATAGTTGTCTTTGAATTGGGTGCTTACTGGGTGTACACTGTGAAATGGAAATCCCAGAAAAAAGTAATTGTACTGTCTCTGACTTTTATAAATGTCGGTTGCTAATTTGCCCCCTACCAGTCAAACCGGAGGTTTCTTTAGAGTCTGTCCTACCTGTCCGTACCTCTGTCTGTCTGCCCCACTTGGTTTCCGCACTTACATATAACGCTTGCATTTTTTGTATGTGGGTGTATTTTGCCATGATGATCAAGTTTGCATTTCGATCCGCTTCAATGATTTTGGACGGAATTACAACTGGTTCCCGCGTTTTTCTTGAGGTGCTAGCAAATACTAAGATGATTTTTGATACATAACGTTACCTTGATGCTTATTTGTAGTTATACTACTGTTAGGTAAATATAGCTGCTCATATAACGTGCCAAGGGAAAGGATGAGAAGAGGATTATTATTTTTTATGCTACGTAAATGTAAAAGAAACAAGAGGTCCATTGGCCACTACGTTCACCTACAAAGTAGTTACTGGCCCTGCTGTTTTAAACCAGATTTCCCCCTTGTAATACCTGTTGGGCTCCATCTTATCCCTGGGGTCATTATTTGAATTATTTGAAATCTAAACCTTTTCAGGATGCTTCCACATAAGTTTCAGTTTTTCTGGCTCAGTGGTTCTTGAGATGATTTTAAAAAATCGGTTGATTTCAATGTAAAATTTGGAAACCCTATATATTGTGGCCCTGTCCTAGCCATGGTAGTCATAATTTGAAGAATTGAATGAAAATCTACACTACCCAAGGATGCTTCCGCATAAGTTTCACCTTTTCTGGTTCAGTGGTTCTTGGGAAGATTTTTAATTACCCCAGCCTATTTTTTGCCTTTCATGATTACCTCCCCTTCGAAAGGGGCTTTTTATTTTAACAATTCAAGTTTCCCAAAGATGGATGCTTTACATCAAATTTGGTTAAAATTGGCACAGTGATTCTTGAGAAGAAGTTGAAAATGACATGATGACTGACAGATGAACGACGGACAACGGGTGATCAAAGAAGTTCATTTGAGCTTTCAGCTCAAGTGAGCTAAAGAGTTAAAAATAAAATTTTAGAAAAGATTTTGTCACCTACGAATTGATCAATTGCATTTTATGACCCCAAAGAAAATTTTAGGTGAGTGAGCTTCTCAAACCCGAAGCAACTGAAAACCTGCAAATTCGGCACTCAGCATTTAAACCTACATCACTGTCTCTGTTTTGTACGGTGCACATATAAGTGGACTGAGGTTATAGGGTAGTGAACTGTTAAATATACCATTCGAAATCACTTATCTGTATAAAAATGCTGACAAACCCACATCTACATCTAGACAGTGACAGGCGCTGATATCAATATTTCAATAAATATTTGTGCAAACCACACGTC
>PRKT01000241.1:107350-145911 GCA_003671525.1 Saccostrea glomerata
CATTCTTGGGTAGTGTGAATATTAAATTGTTAAAATCATGACCCCCGGGGGTAGGGCGGGGCCACATTAGGGAATCCAAGTTTTACATAGAAATATATAGAACAAATCTTTAAAAATCTTCTTCTCAAGAACCACTGGGCCAGGAAAGCTGAAACTATGTGGAAGCATCCTTAGGTAGTGTAGATAATAGATTGATAAAATCATGACCCCCGGGGGTAGGGCGGGGCCACAATAGGGAATCCAAGTTTTACATAGAAATATATAGAACAAATCCATAAAAATCTTCTGTTCAAGAACCACTGGGCCAGGAAAGCTAAAACTTATTTGGAAGCATCCTCGGGTAGAGTAGATATTAAGTTGTTAAAATCATGACCCCTGGGGGTAGGGCAGGGCCACAATAGGGAATCCAAGTTTTACATAGAAATATAAAGAACAAATCTTTAAAAATTTTCTTCTCTAGAACCACTGGGCCAGGAAAGCTGAAACTTATGAGGAAGCATCCTGGGTTAGTGTAGATTCTAAAGTTTTAAAATCATAAAAGGGAAGGGGGTTGTGGGCATGATAGGTATAGCAAGAGGGGGAATCTGGTAAAAGAACTGCATCACCCAAGTTACTCAGGTGAGCGATGTGGCCCATGGGCCTCTTGTTTGATATATGTGTATTTTTTCCCATCCTGTTTTACTTTAATGAACAGATCAAGGACAGGTCCAAGTGTATACATGTAGTTCTGGATGTTTACAACAACTGTCCAATGTACCACAAAAATAACCAAGTGGCAAAGTGTAAAGGTCTTGTAGTCAAATCAACATGTTGTTTTGAACTTTAAAATGTTGTTCAATCTAAACTTTGCCGTTGCATGACAATTATTTACTTTCTTCAAAATAAACAGCTTAGGAAAGTAACCTCAAGTTTCAGTTTTCACCTAATTTGGTTTACATCCTGAGATGTATACCTGAACAAAGCTAGAGATATCATAAAAATATCATAAATATAATATTTATTATAAATAGTCCAAAGAACAACTAGTTCACTGTTCTACAGGATAGTAACTTTACATAACTAATTTTACTGAGATATCTTTCACCTACATGTCTAGTTGATTTAAGACAGAAAAGGTCAAATAATATAGATAACTTGAGAAATCAAGTTAAACAATTAAATCACTATCATATACAAACTTCAATATCTTAAATACAAGAGGACTGTTGGAAAATTACAAGTTATTTTATTTTTGAAGAATTGACAGTTAAATTCTAATATATGATGGTCAGGATCACAAGCTAGCTTTAATTAACCATTTTATAAAACATATTGAGATAATATTCACTTCAATTGTGTACTGACTTTTTTCCTCTTAAATCACATTTAGCAACACATTAAATGTATTATGATGTACATTTCTCAAAACTAAAGAAGAATCAACTATAAAAAGGCGAAAAATAAAGAGAAATAAATAATAAAAATTATGACTAATTTCTCATACATAAAATGTAAGGATACATGTTACAGGCCCAATATTTTTTTAAATTTTTAGTGAAGCAGTCTCTTTCTTTTCAGTCAACAAAATGATGATATCAACAGATCCTTATATTCTTCCACTCTTATATTAAAAATCATATGTCCTAAAATTTACAACATATGTTATTCAAATCATTGTTAGATAAAAAATATCACAAAAGACAGTTTTAAAAGTCCTTGCCTTACCCAAGAAAAACTTCTTTCTATCATTTGAAAAGGGGCATAACTCGATTTTATTAACTTGGAAAAATAGAAATCTTTTGTCAATATTTCAATAGAATTTATCAATCTGGCAGTGTTTGACCTGAAGTGGTGGTGCCAGAAAAACAATAAATCAAATTATTTTGCCAAGTCACAAAACTGAACACACACACACAAAGCAACAAATTCTGCAGTCTGGACGGATAATGATTTACACACATCACAAGAAATCGGAGTGATTTATTCAGATCTGAATTTTTATACCAATATTTAATGAGATTTTATCAGCATTTTATATACAAGTTAACTTTCTAAAATATATAAAGAATAAATAAAAGTACACTGCAATTTTGTAAAATCAATAAATTATGATATACCCCCAAAAAAAAAATGTTGTGAGTTGTGACTCTAGCATAGTATAAGATATAATACATTACATAATAAGCAATTTGCATTCTAATATACTTTTATAAATATCTATTCAGATCATATAAGTTAGAGAAATTCAGAATCATCCATGGAGGGCAAGGTCACAGACATCTTCAGCGAATCAGAATCTGCAAGTCGTCGGAGTTCTGATTCGCTGAAGGAGTCTGCAGCACCTCCTTCTGATTCGAAAGAGTAAGTCATCCCGAGAGATTTCTTGTCTCTGCTGAGACGGGTGGGGCTAAGCTGTCTGTGGGGATGCTCAGGGGAGGGAACTCTGCCTGTGGAGGACTGACTGAAGGTCTGGGAGAGGTATCCTGACTGTAACAGTTCCTCCATATTCATCTGGTCCGGTGTGAAGGCCCGCGTTCCTTTGTCACTCAAACCTACAGAACAATTGATGCATGTAAAACATGTAAATAGTAGATATTCTTCATAGCATAAAAATACTGATTGCATTTATTCATGATTATGAACAGTTCTTGACCTATGTTTGCAGTAAATCTTGAATGTTCAATACACAGAGAGTTAGCCTCTCTAGCTCTGGTCTTCATGACAAACAATAAAAAATCTTACTCTGTGAGCCCCTTTGGTCATCCGAACCAGGCATTGGGTATGTCCTTGGTCCTGTCATGGTGACTGATTTATCTGGTAACCCTGGTGATTTGGTGGCTTGTGGGGGCTTCTTTAAGGCAGATTTTACTGTTAAGAGAAATTTCAGTTATAATGCTTAGAACAATTTCAAGAAATTCACATTTTTAAAGAGCAGTTTCCATAAAAAAATCTTTTTGGGCAACATTTCACTATTCTGAGGTTTGCAAAATCATTTTTACCAGGAGACTTTCGTCCACTGGTCAGACTGCCTCCTAGGGACACGCCCCCTGGGGTCATGGTTCTGGTGGGGGTCCTTTTACTGGGGGTACCATGAGGAGGTGTCCTTGTTGTTTTCTTGGTTGTGGTGGTTGAAGTTTCCACAATGTATCTTTCTACATCTCTGCCTTCAGAATCTGAACATGGAAAGGGAGACAAATTTTACAAATATCATAATAAAGATGTTTTTTTAACCAACTTTCACTCTACCAGAGTTCTTGAAATCTTTTTTTCACTGTCAGTCATTTGGAATGACTGTCATGCGAGGTTTATCAGTCCAGACAGATTTCTATCAGTCCAAAAAAAATTCAATAAAAAGATAAAAACTGTATTTGAATTTTACTATAAATACATTGTGCACCGAGCATCAATTAACACTGCACACTGTTTGTCGTCATATAAGAACTTTCTCTTAATTCTCGAAGTCCATTTTCTTCTTGTTTTTAATCCAGTTCGATTTTCTGAATTCTCACTTGGCTTACTTTTGCGCCGTCAACAAACTAGTTTACCAACAAAACACAGAAAAGCATTTAAAAGATTATGATCGGACGATTATAGGGAATTCGTACAGAATTTGGTAGTATTGTCGAAGTTCCTCTGACAACACTTACTGGTCATTTGGACTGACAGAGATCGCAAAGTAATCTGTCCTTGGTTGTTTTTATCGGTTTTGCCGACAGGATCGAAAGATTTCAAGAATTCTGCTCTACTGATTCAAGTCAAAAGAAACTGCACATTTAATGATTCAAGCAAATTAGAGTTTAATATTTTAGCTATTAAAAGCTTTGTTAGTAATTTGATAATAAATTGTTTTATCTTAATTCAGTTGTAGCATATCCAAAATAAGGATTCTACAATAATTACCTTATTGGTAGATTATGTAGATGTTCTCATTGATATAACATCTTTTCATTTTTTTTAAATTTTGATCCTATCAATAAAAAAAAATTATGCAATGCTTCATAATGATCTCACCCATTTCATATGAAACTCTCATTGGAGACTTTCTTCCGTTGTCCAAACTAGATCTGAGAGGAGACCGCCTGCCCTGCTGGTCCCGCTCAGGAGAATATCGCCCATCTCGCTGTGGGGAATATCGCCCATCTCGCGGCTCTCGCTGTGGAGAATATCGCCCATCTCGCGGCTCTCGCTGTGGAGAATATCGCCCATCTTGTGGCTCTCTCTGTTGCTTGTCTCTATGAGAAGAATCTCTTCCTCGACTGTGAGGTCTTTCATACCCATCATACCCTCTTTCTGTAGAGGCTCTCCCTCTGCTTGGAGATCTTCTACCTCCCTCATCATATTCCTGTCTCCTGCCCGGGGATTTTCTTCCAGAAGTTTCACGATAACCAGGGGACACTCTGCCTCTACTTGGAGATTGTCTTCCTGTCTGGTTAGGAGAGGGAGATCTTAGTTGTCTACCATAGTCATATTTCCCATAATCCCTTTCAGGAGAGGCATATTTCCCATAATCCCTTTCAGGAGAGGCATGTTGTCTGCGCTGCTTCTTTGGACGGACTTCTCCCATACTCCTGTCAACTGACGCTCTCAACTGGTTTATACTGAGGTCACCTACATGAATATTTAGTAATTGAATTTATATTTCCATGGTTAGCAATTCATTAAACTTTTTATTAGTATTTAATGTAAAAATGCAAAAACTTGTGGTGGCAATGACTATGTATGAAGGGTTAGTAAAAGAATTATTTAATAATCTTTTTCAGACTACCACAGATAAAGAAGAAAACACAATTGTATGATAGAGGAGATAAAAAATAGTACACATTTATTTACCTTTTAACATACAGAGTGTCACTCACCACTGGTGCCAGTGTAGTCCAGTAGATCGGAGACCTGGGCTGATGTCATGTCCAGTTGTCCGGGGTGAATAGGACCATGCTGGAGTCTGGACATTAACAACAGTACTGGGTCCTTCTCTGGAGCAATCGCGGGGTTGTACTGGAACTCTCCCTCACTAATGGGAAACTCTGTTGACTCATCCTGTTGTACAAGTTTTATTTTCTACTCATTATTATCTCAAATATAAAAACAAGTACTACCCTTCATATCTCGATCCTTTAGTCGCTCATATCATTAAGTATAAAGCTAAATAAGAAAGTCATGTTTCCATACTTACAGGAATTTCTGACGTATCTTTGAGTGTGCTTGCCATGCTCTGTTCAGCTCTCAGCCTCAAAGCTTTTTCTAACGCCCTCTGTCTTGTTACTACAATATAAGACATCAACTACAGTCAGTAAGATTGCAGAAACATTAGCTGAGGAAACACTTGTTTCTAGGATTCATAGTGCATTCAGAGTGTGGCTTTTAGAATCAGCATTCTTACAACCAACCTTCATCTATCGGAAAGTCCGCAACTTCTCCCTCACTCTTGTTGAGGAGCCACTGCCCCTCTGACACGCTCTGGTTAATGGTGTCTGAGATTGACGACTCTGACACACTCTCTGTCACTGAGGGGGTGGGGCTAGGCTGACGGACAGGGGACTTCTGTCTCTTGGGTGAAGGAGATCTTCTGTCCTCCTGAGTAACGGTGCTCTCTGCTGGATGCATAATCCTACAACATAAATAATCAGAAAGCTTCTTGATACTCTGATATCAGGAATGTGTGGCATTGCAAATGGATCAACATCTACAGAAAAAAAAACCCATCTTAGTAGCTTGCCAACTTACATGGGTGCTGGTTGGTCTGGTTCCGTTTCATCCCTGTATTCTGGGTTTTCCTCTGGGCGAGGGGACTCTGGGTTTCCCCAGGGCTTGGGAGTTTTATCAGTCTCCTCAGTAATCTCTGGTTTCTTTACAACTGTCTCCTCCTGGACTATCTTTGGAGGTTCAACTTGTTTAACCTCGACTGGGGGAGGTACCACAGCCTTGATTCAAGAAGTGTATACATTTGTAATTAAGAAAATTATTTTAAATAAAAACACAGAGAAGGGGTAAAACAGAAGCGCTTTGCCTTGTAAATATATATGCAATTTAATGATTTTATATTTTATTCAGCATAAGTGTTTAAAACTTTCTGCATTACAAAATTAAAGCACATCACCCATTGTTAATACTCCTGACCTCTACATACCTTAGGGGGAAATTCCACAGGTCTGGGAGTGGGTGGGGGAGGGGACATTGGCTTGATTTCTTGAGGGGGTTCTTCTTCTGGGACTGGGGTTGGTATAGGGGTCTCAATTTCATGCATCTCTGCTACTGAATCAGTTGTCACAGGAACAACCAATTTTTCTGTGAATTAAAATAAATAAATGCCATGTCCTGTGGCCTTAGTCACTTAGACTCTGCCATTTATAATTTTCATAATGAAGTCTTACAGTACATTTAACAAATAATACCCCGGTAATCAAATAATCAGATGTTCCTACTCAGATTTTTCATATTTAATATTATCTAGTATACTGCAACAAAATCAAATGAAAATTTAGCCCCCAGATTAACTTTTTCTATTGATATTGACATACGTCTGAGGATTCTGAGCTCCTCGCTGAGATCCAGTGACTCTGATGCTTCTAACTCGGTCTCCTGTCGCGGTGGGAGTCTGACAGGCTGAGGGGGTGGTTCTACTCTCACTGCCTTTCGCCTAGGGGAAGCTGGAGGGGAGAGGTCTGGTGTGACCGGGGGAGATATGACCCTGGTTGGAGAGGCTATGGGGGTGGCTTTAGGGGTAGGCTGAGGTGTCTCTATCTGGTCAGGGCTGTACAAATACTCCTGTAAAAATCAATTAATTAAAGATTTACTAAAAGATATTATAATGAAAAGATAATAAAAATGTTTATTAATATAAAAGTGAATTCTCAACAAAAAAATACTTCTGAGTATATTTGATATTTAAAAATGTACATTCTTGAAACTGAAATATCAAGTTAAAAAAAAAAAGCTGCTTCATAAATGATTCCTTTCATATTCATAGCTACAATGTTATAAGAACAAAAGGTACTAAATGTCAAACAAAGACATCAATGCTGTACTGACCCTTGGAGATGGTTCTGTGGTCCCCATCTTGTCCTCGTCTACGGTGGCTGATAACTTGGGCACGGCTCTCTGTTCCGCCTCCTTCTCGTCTGATGGTCGCTGTCCCAGCACGGTCACCACTTTCTCCACCAGGACCTCACGGATCAGACTGTTGACCAGGTCAGTGTTTACTGGCTGACCAACATCCACAAATAATTGCATGCCAGCTCTGCCTATGGAGTCCATAACTAGCAAGTAAAAAAAGAAATCTTTTTATATAGTTTATGTTAAAATTTACTGTAGCGTCTCTTTTAGAGGTAATTTTGTAATGCTTCTGCATGATACAATGCAACAGTTATTCTATTTTTCCTATAGTAATGTATTTAGGTTCCTTAAAAAATTTGTTCAAAAGAAAAAAGAAAATCACATTCATTCTGTCTCATCAACTATTTTTCTGCTTTTTATAAGGTCAAAATTCTACAAAATCAGAAAAGTTCTGTTCAATCTGCGGGTAGAATATTACACAGATTTCTTTTATAGCCATTGTACATCTTGAATGCATCTTGTGTACTCTATGAATTTTTTTTTTGGAAAAATGTGGCCGCTTGCATAGCGTAAATTAATTTGACACAGAAAAATGTACATCTACAGGTTACCCAGTAGCCCTTTGCTCACCAAACATGGACTGTTCCTTGTCCTCCACCTCACTCTGTATGGAGTCCTCATCCACAAAATGAGGAAGACCAGGAGGAGGCTCCTCTTCCTCCTCAGTAGGACACAGCTCAGATATCATCTTAGCCAGCAACTCCTGCTGAAGCCTGTAAATGTACAGTACAGGTGTGACAATATCAAATACTGGTAGTCTGTATTGTTTAATAGATCATTACAAAGACTATGCTGTTTATCATTAATATATTAATTATTCAATATTTTTAACAATTAATATAAAGTATCTTGGGCTGAGAAATTTCACTTTGATAAAAAAGTTGAGATTTTCCTGCTTCTCTGGACTATAAATCCTATATCTTATTTATAAATAGATTAAAAAAATAATGTATGTAAGAAAAAAAATACTCCTCATCTCCTACGATATTAACTTACCATTCCTCAGCTCTCTTCTCCAGATTATCCCTTCTTCTAATGTCTTCTGCTAAAACATCTGACACAATGGGGGCACTGTAATCCAGCAGCCTTTGCTGGGGGAACACAGGTTGTCGGGCCTCGGCTGGGGGTGGGGAGGGAGGGTGGTACCCAGGCAGGGCAATACCAGGGGCATCCTCTGGGTTCAAGTCTCCAGAAACATCAGTCAGAGTCTCCTACAGCAAAGAAGCTTAATTATAAGTCATGCCTCAACCATAAGTGATCAATATGCATGTGTTTAAAGTCAATTATAGTCTCTCTAAATTTAAGCTCTGTAAGCAAACTATCAGCTGTTGTAGAGGTAAAAAAAAAATGTTAAAAAATTTATGTATTCATCCAAATTCCTTAAAGAAGGACATCACAAGTATTTTTAAAAACATTTAAATTCAAGATAACAGAATCTGTCTGCAGGATGTATACTAATTAACAACTCTATAATACTAAGTTCTTCAAACCTCGTCCTCCTCTCTGTGGAAGGTGACCTCTAGCCTGCTTTTGCTGGGGGACTTCTGGGGGGACCTCAGCTGTACCTCCCCATGTTGTGCAGAGGCTCGACTCAGGCTCACATTGTCTTTCTCTGAGGACAGGGACCCGGGCTTGTCTGGGGAGGCAGATCTCGGTCGAGATCTTGGAATCGGTGAAGTTTCTGATATGTCAGTTTCTATATCTACACTTGGTAGAACCTGTTGAAATAAAAATTATATTACAGGTTCAAGTCTTCTTTAGATTTGCTTAGAATAAGATGGAGTAGTGTACCCTTATACCAAAACAAACAAATACAAAATAATGGATATTCATGACCATGAAACAATTTTAATGAACAGGTAAAATTACATTCTCATAAAAAATCAGTTAAAATTTTAATTTTTACTTCATTTTCATCATTATAATCTATACTTAGTTAAACCATAATTTATTTCAGTAAAAAGTTTTTTTTATTTTTTTCATTAATAACACATAACAATTCATTATATTAAAACAAATATATAGATGTGAAACATGTGTACACATATATATTACCTGTTCCCCTTTTTTTTATATAACCAATATAATCATTTAAGATGTTTTTCAGTACCTGTTTGCTAAGTTCCGGCTCTGGAGGTTTCCTAAGGTCATCCGCTACAGGGACAGATATGACAGCGACATTCCTCAGAGCTGACACTGGAGGCTGAGAGGCAGGGGTGGAGGTAGTGAGGGGCCCAGGAGGGGGAGGGGCAGAGTAGGTCAGGCCACTGTCTATACGGGGGCCACCAAGGGGTACTGCTATGGGCACCAACTGTCCTGGTATGGGAGCTGATGAAAACAATTTATTTGGTTACAAGTTAATATAAATACGTGTATGTATTATCAGTTGTATGTATATCAGAAAATCTTCAAGCAGTTTCAATACATGTAATACCAAATTTTTAAGCAAGAAAAAAAGTATGATGACATTAAAAAAAAAATTCAGATAGAAAATGTTGCTGTTTAGGCTTGATTTTCACAAACTTACCATGCTCTGTGGAGGTGACGGGGATGTATGTACCGTGGGTGGGACTGAAGTAGAACTGTTTGATCCCCGGGGAAGTCTGGGTCTTAGAAGACTTGACCAAATGAGCAGCTTAAAAATAAAAAAAAACAAAATCCACAATCATAATTTATATATCAACGTACATCCACAGATGATTACTCATTCTTTGGAATGGAACATATCTTATTGACAAAGAGTCAAAAGGATCAGACACAAGTCAGATTCTTGTATAAAAGGCCTTTGCTATCTGTGAAGTATTGTTCTATGTAAAATTCAATTTAATTATTACCAGTAGTTCTGTGCCAATTTCTTGTTCCTCTTGATTTACAACTTACTTGTCATTTCAGGTGCCCCTGCCGGCCTGTCTGGCTTTGGTTTGGGTACATTCTGGTAATGTAGGTATGGATCTTTCACTGTAGTTCTCTTGTTTTGATAAGAAGCTTTCCCATAAACTTTAGTCATGTATTCCTCATCTTCAAAGACAGACCTTATCTTTGGCTGCTGTAAAACAAAGAACTTATGTACAACAATGCTCACCTGAATTATTTAGGTCCTTATCTAACAGTAAAAAAAAATTACCCCCTCCCCCCCTCAAGTGACCCATGTCTTTGGTTAAAGGTCATAACTCATAGGCCATTCTTCTTTTGGCAATTGCCATATATGTTTCTTTTTTATCAAAACTGTAGAAAAAATTAAAATGGCTAACCCTGACACTTCATCAAATCTCAGATGCTAATTAGAATTCAATCCACATTTCATTCAGGTCATTTAAACACTTACAAACTTCACAATGAAAGAAGCTGATTATGTATAAAAAGTACTAGGCCCTTATATTACCTTTGCGGTGGGTGGTTTGAACATTGTAGTGGCTGACGGTTTATTTTCTTTCCCTCTCACAGCCTTACTGGGTGGGGGACCAAAGCTAGGACCCTTAATTTTGCTGAGGCCTGTGTCAATCTTTGCTCCCACTCTGCCCCTTGCTGTTGCCCTCTGGGTGTATGATTTTGGCGGTCCGGTGGTGGTAGGCTTCATCAGAATGGGGACTTCCTTCTTCTGGAGTTCCGCCAAAATCACATCATCTGTTACTTCTCTCTGATGAATATAGACCCAAAAATTAAAAATGAATAAGAGTTCCTTGAGATAAACTGACATCTGATTTTTTCAATTACATGTGTGTATATATTAGATAAGAATGTGTTATGCAATGGTTCTATATTTTCATATATGTAAAACGTATTGGTTTGTACAGATAAATCACAGTTTCTTATTTGATTCACCACCTTCACAATAAAAGTAACTCTAGCTATAATATACAGACCTGCACCTGGGAATGCAGAAGAGCTATCTTCTTATCCACCATTTTCCTGATTCTCAGCATATCTGCATTATTCCTTTGATAAAAGAAATTGAAAACAGTGATTGTTACTCAAATAATAAAAATATTTCTTTACTATTGTTTAATTATTTGCTGTTTTCTTTTTTTTTGGTTCAAAATGGCGAGTAAGAATACTTTATGATTTGTCAGGTTCTTGTACCTCAAGAACATTAACTCCTACAGACTTACTGGTATAAAAAAATTGAAGGTAAATGGCACCAAAGTGGTGTATTTTGTTCTAATGCTGAGTTTGTCAAAACAGGATATTTATTATCTATGTTTTACACTGTTTGTAACAACTTGAAGAAATTGACTTGACAGGTGTCATCTACAGGTTTCATGTACCTGTTTATAAATAAACTGATCTTTCTAATTTTTCCTTGGAGATGTAAATATGTCAAAAACAATCAAGTGCTAATAAGCAATGCCTATAAATCATTTTATTTAATATCTCTTCAGCCATGTGCAAAGCAATACAAAAATAAATCAAAATACACATTTGAATTTAAATTAAAATTAATATGGCTGATTTATTTATCATCACAGATGTTACCAAACTAAAGATGTCTTAATAAATTTGTGTGGAAGAGATATATGGCAGAAAATAATGATTCAATCACTGGTTAGACATTGATATCAGAACTTCCTCATTTAAAAATAAATAACCTGGAATTTAAAAATTATCGGGGTCAAGGGTGGACAACTGTTAAAGGCGGTGCATATGTTTTACTCAGGAATATTTAGACTGTACCAAGTACAAGACTATACTTTGATAAAATACATGTATGCAAGCATCAGTATTGTCTTGTCAAATGGTCTTGTTCTTGTAATCTGTGAAGTTTGATTTGAACACTATTATGTTTAAATTATAAAAAGTGCTTGTACCAGTATTAACATCATGCTAAGACCCCCAAAAACTCAAGATTTTTTTTCATATCTTTATATACTGTAAAATCACATATTTTTGTGGGGTCAAATTTTTGTGATTTGAGGAAAAACTCTTGGTTTGTGGGGATATGATTTCATGGATGAAGAACTATTGAGTAGTTATGTACATGTGTCACATTTTATATTTCATGGTGGACATGAATTCATGGGTCTCTTAATTCACCCCTCAAAAACAACAGAAATTAACCCCCCCACGAAAATTTGATTTAATTCACAGTATTTGTAAAATGATTGAAGATCTAAGCATATTTTTATCATTCAGCAACCTATATATATCCATTTTATCCATTCTGGTAGCTACTTTACATTTTGATTCAATAATTATTTGTGGAAGCAAATGATTCAACAACTTTTGCAGTGAGGTAAAATTTTATCATGGAAAAACCCAGTAAATCACATACCTTAACTGACATGGTGAACACTTTAATGTCATGTGACCATTAGTATATTTGAAAATAAACAAATTGTTTTTACTGAAGGAAAAGATCTTTTATATAGAAATACATGTATATTTGTATACTATTTGGTCTTAAGGTTTTCTATTGAAAAAAAAAAGTTTTCTATCATACAATTTATTCATAACCTTTTATCTTTTGTTCTCTTCCCCTTCAAAGCAATAAAGATCCCTTACTGCTCAATGTCCCTGAGTGTTGGGTAAAGATCAAAATTTGAATTTCTTCTCCAGTATATGGTAATGTCTCTATATGATTGAAACTAATTCTGGAATGGGACCTTAAACAACATACAATCAATCAAAGTTACAAACTAAGTTCATGGTTGTTCCTGTTCCAAAATTTGAAATTCACAGGATAGTCCCTGGGCAAGGGTTCTTCTGATATATTGGGGGCAGGGATAACTTGAACATATTGTAAAATTATACTTAAAAATCCATTTCTATAGATCATCTAAAGGATTGTATTATATATTAAGGTGACTATAACTTATAAGTTCCTTGGTCCTTTTGTTTTTATGCACCTGGGTCGATAGATCCGCAGCGTATATTGTTTTTGTCTTGTCTGTTTATCTGTTTGACTGTTGTCAACTTTAACAATTGACGTAACTTTTGAACCATGAGAGATAGATACATGTACTTCATATTTAGTACGCATACTCCACTAATAAAGCTCTTTCATATGACACCAAGGTCAATGACCTAGAGATCTTGACTGTGACCTATATGCTAAAAATAGCTTTTTCTAACTTTTGCTATAACTTTTGAACCATTAAAGATAAATACTTCATATTTGGTATGCTTACTCCACTAATTAAGCTCTTTTAAATGACACCAAGATCAATGACCTTGTGACATTGACTATGGCCTATATGCTAAAAATAGCTTTTTCAAACTTTTACCATAACTTTTGAACCATGAGAGATAGGGATATCATATTTGGTATGCGAACTCCACTAATTAAGTTCTTTCAAATGAGATAAAAGTCAATGAACTTGTGAACTTTACTGTGACCTATATGCTAAAAATAGCTCTTTCAAACTTTGTTGCTGCCAGGTGCATAGTGTTTCACAAACACATCTTGTTTTTTTTTTAAAATCATTAGTAATCTGCCACATACTTCACTTTAACTATTTATTTTAGTTTTCAGGTTTAGACAATACACAGTTTGAAATTATTATCTGAATTTCAAGGCTGTCTTGTAGAACCATTTAAATGATTTAATGATCATTAAACAGTATATAACCTTTTACATGTAGTTATAATCAAGGAGATTTATGAAAGTACATACCGGTAATGTCTGCATAAAAGGAGAAATAAAAGAGAGAGTAGGTTATTATAGATTTAATGAAAGTGATTTACATAAGATACAATTTTCTTATAAGTACATGGGAAATATTTTCTGGGAAAGGATAGGAAGCTATTGTTTTGAGAAAGGTCTTGTTAATATGAAATTGCTTCACTATATTGACAATTCATCATATCTGTTACCCTATAAGGAATTTGTAAAATTTATATAGTTGGGGATCAAAATAAACTTTGCTATATCAATGAATTCGCAATATCCATATGTTTTTATTAAACTAGTTTTACTGTAGTATTGTTAATTGTGATTTATGCATAACTGGCTTTTGCCCATTGTACAGATTATCCCACATTTCTTACTATTGAAGATGTCCTGGCATACCCAACAAACTAGACAGTGATTTATTAAAACTTTTACACCCTATTATGGCCCTATGCTATTGTGGGAATGCATGTATATCAGTACATGTATAACTATTGTTCTACCTGGCTTGTGAAAAAAATATATTCTATATTTTAACCAAAAATTTTCTCGATATATTCCAAAGTAAAGCTCTGATCACCTTTGGTGATCAGCCTATCCTTAGGGGCCATAATGAGAGAAATTTGATTCTACAGTATGTCATCTTTCAAGAGACCCTTTATTTGAACAAACCTGAATTCCCTTTACCCCAGCACCATTTGTGCAAAACCAAGTTGAAATTTGCTAAATGGTTCTAGACAAGCAGGTGAAATTGTGAAAAATTTACAATAAGTAAGACAGACAATGGACAAAATTTTATCAGTTTGCTTGAGCCTTTGTTTAGGTGAGCTAAAACAGCTTTACCCTCGGTATGATGAAACTATGCCCACCAGAACAAGAGATCATTGCAACAGTTAACATAACTACAATTTAAATGGAGATATTCGAACAATCGTAAACTGCAGAGAATTTTTGTATGTTTCGTTCTTAAATACTTGTATAAAATATTTGTAATAATTTTGTAATATCTAGCAAATATTGACAAATTTATGTGATCTACACATCAATAACAAAACTAATACAATTTCCTAATATAAGTATACAATCTGAATAGAATTAGATCTCATTTAGTACATTTATGCTTAAAATTTCTGATAGTCACTGTAGAGCAAGGAATAACATTTTGGAGCATAACATTTCATTTTCAACAATTTGTTAAATATACATGAGAATGAGATCTCTCATCTCTGCAGCTGGAAAATAGGATATCTGAGCTATTTCTTTGTGTTTCTCTGTATAAACTTATTCATAATAAGAAAAATGTATGCAATTTTGTGGATATTGCAGGATAACTTTTGAGTTTGTGTAATGTTGCTTATAGAGAAATCTTCTTTAGGAATATAAAAACTAAGATGTAAGTCAAGGCTATGGTATATTTCAAACAACAATTCAAGACTTTGGAGGTTAATGTGTATATGATCCATAGCAAGACAGGCTTTATTTCTATTTATCAATATTACAAATCAGGCTGATATTTGCTCTATAGAGAAATTACAAATTACAGTGACTGCAGTGTAATAGTTGACAACATCATTGAATGATCAAATTTCCTAAATATATACATACCAAGTATGGATCCAGAGGGGATGGCCCATGAAGTTGCTCTATCTTCTTTACATCATATTTCATATCCTAGTGTAATCAAAAAGAATAATGATGAAAATTCTACTACGAGAAGGTCACAAAATATTTCAGAATTATCTGGTCATTTGAACTGAATTGCAGATATATATGTACATGCTGATCCACACATATAAAAACTAAATAACAGAGCATGTAAAAGGATGATTTATAAACCAATAACGATTTCATTCATTTTTCAAACATGAGGCATATAACAAGTATTTGAGTGCGATTTCTGTAACAGCTGCTAATCTGCTTAATCAAGACAGGGGCTTTATTCGTTCCATGACCTTGTTTTTCTCGGATACAGTTAAAATTGCGACATCTGTAATTTATTACACAAGAGATGCAACAGTGAAACGTCTAAAAAAATAACTTCAACTCAGCGGAAATCGATTGTTGATGAAAATAGAACTACTGGCTAAGTACCAATTATCTATGGCTGTGACGTCATTTTGAACATCGAAACGATTTGTTACCATGGCGAGAAGAAAATTGGGACACACGCGGCAAGGTTCTCACACGTTTCGATAGATTTTTTCATATTGATTTTCTGTTTTGAATACAGTTTCTTTTTACAAGATATGGACCCCTTTCTGACTTTAATGCTAGGTTATTGATGTTCCTGTCTGTGTTCCAAGTTCATATCAGGGGGAATCTGGAAATCGCGTTCCTGTCACGAACGTGAAATGACATAAAGACACGCAAGTGAACGCGATTTAATTAATTCTGTGCAAGGAAATTTGTTTGCGGCACGAACTTTCTCCATTTTATCAACACAATTTTTTCCGATTTTCATGTCGAGGCATATAATTCACGAATACACCAATTACTACATGTAAATTTCTATCCCGGGACATGGTATTGTTGGTATAGAATGTAACAGTTATCGCGTGTTGGCCTGTTGTTTAGGAAGAAAATTGCCAGTCTTGAGCAGTTTAAATAAAAGCCACCTTCGGTGAAGACGTGTCATTTTGATTTAAAGCATATCATAACAAAATACGCCTGAGCCGATTTGATAATTATGCGATCTTTAGTCACCTAGAGATGAATGAATAGCCGAGATATTTTGTAAGTTTGCGTGACGCTGTATATTTTTGTCCTGATGTCTCCATCGGATCTCCTCGCTAGTACATTTGGAATCCAATTACAATTGCGTGCAAGGGCTTTATGGATGGGTTTTCCGGTGAACAACGCATTGTGCAGATAGAAGTATAATGTGTCTATCAGTAGAGTAACTGTCGACTGTGCAAGCCTGATTGAGTTTTAAGTATTGAGAAATCCGCATGCGCAAGAATGCTCTGTATTGTTGATTTTCAAGTGGATGGCGGTTTTGTTGACATTCGTGTGTATGATGTGATAGAGTGTTGACGTATAAAAGAAAACTAAGTGACTTGCCTTGGGATACATTGTTTTTACATTCCATTTAGGGAAATTTTAGACAATGTCGATGCCTCACCGTACACAGAGACAGCAATGCTACTTGTGCGATTTACCCCGCATGCCATGGGCAATGCTGCATGATTTTTCCGAGCCCGTGTGCCGAGGATGTGTCAACTATGAAGGAGCAGATAGAATAGAAATGGTTCTGGAGAGTGCACGGAGTATGAAAAGGTCACATGGTTTCCACGAGAGTCGTCAGTCTATGAAACACCATGGGCTGCCACCCCAGAGGACTGCAATAGACCAACACAGTTCTTTGGATCACCCACGTGGTCACCCGTCTTTAGAACGGTACGACAGCCGCTCGAGAAATATGATGGCTGACTATAACTCGCCGCCACAAAACCATTCAAGCGTAGTTCCAGCAAGAGTCGAGGACCAGCTCCCGGAGCACCACCGTGGACCTAACATTCCAATTTCGTCCGCACGGGCAGTTTCTGCAGTTTTCCCCTTACACCACCTTCCTGACCACAATGCCCGCTTTTGTGCCCATCCACAAGGAGACATATAAAAACTAAATAACAGAGCATGTAAAAGGATGATTTATAAACCAATAACGATTTCATTCATTTTTCAAACATGAGGCATATAACAAGTATTTGAGTGCGATTTCTGTAACAGCTGCTAATCTGCTTAATCAAGACAGGGGCTTTATTCTGTTTTGATATTATTAAACATTTATATGCAACCAATTAAAACAAGATGTGTTCCTAAAACAGTTTTATTCATGGAGATTTTATACCAATTTCTTGTATATTACTTTGACCAAACACTTACGGACCTCTTTTTATGAGAGCCAGTAGAAATTTTTTCAAAAATCAAAAACTATTTTCAAAAGAGTTCTCTCTCTTTCTTTTTTTCTTCACTATCCAGCACCTGATTTGCTTCTATTAGGATGCCATAAATTGCTTATATTTTTTCTAAGTCAACATGAGAACTGGTCTTACAGGAAAGAAATCTGTGTATTTTGTTAAGTGATTGGAGGAAAACAGACTGACGGCAGACACCTTACCATTAAGCTATAAGCTCTTCAGTAGATATATTTAAATGTCACTGTGAGATTTTGTTGAAAATCAGGAAGTCAGCTGATTTTAAATTCTTATCACGTCATTTGAAAATATTTCCAACATAGAAAAGCACAAAAATAAATCAGTGTCAACTTTTTATAGACTATCCTCATAAAAAGTTTGTGATTTTAATAATACAAGTGCTTAGTGTACTTATTGAATAACATGTGAACTACCTGGACTTTCTTTTCCTCCTGTTCTTTAAATGCTTTTTCTCCATCCTTAAAATAAAAAAAAAATATATTAGCATTTTGAAAAGAAAGGAATTACAGGTTAGCAAAACATACAAGCCTTATATACATGTAGGCCTCCTTAAATACTTCTATTTTAAAATATGGTGCAGAAACGTTAAATTATAAAGTCATATGGAAGGTCTACTCAAGGTCACAAGAAAATGTCCTACTAACATAACATTTTTGAAATGATTTGAAAAAATATGTCCTTTATAATTCAAGAAATATGTTATAACGTACTATACAGTACAACTCTGTTATAACGAAGTCAGTGAGACATATGAAATTACTTGGCTATATCTGTAATTCGTTATATCCTTATAAGGAATTCCTTAAATTAATATAGCTGGGGGTCCAAGATAACTTCGCTATATCCGTGAATTCGCAATATATTTGTTCATACTAAATGAGTTTTACTGTATATATAAAAACAAGTCCATTTTTTTGGACAGAAGACAGAAAAATGCAGATACGATAAGGAAAAATTATGCCAGGGTTATTTTCCCTTTAAAAAAAAATTGATATTCATTCTTCCTTACCTGAGTTCCTCAATATTTGTGACTAAATTAAGAGTAGTGCCCCCTTTCAGTGACCTAATCAGTTTTCAACAAGATGACGAGAGAGGGAGAATTTTGCAGACAAGAAAATTTATCTTTGTGGGTTTTGTTTATGTAATTGGTCCTTAACAAATTAAAACCCCCTTAAGTTTATAACTGACTGTTAGAAAAACATCATGAGTTGTTCAAGCCCATGGTGGACACAGCTTCAGCTCACAATAATTCCAAGGACTTGAACAAATCATGATATTTTTGTGGACATTCAGCAACAAACCTAATGATTTATGGTGTTTTTCTTATTCTTATTGGCCTTTTGCATTATTTATTGAACCCTACTCGTAAAAATAAAATTTCAAGTTGTCTACCCTGGAAATGTTGCGGTTAATGACCTGCAAGGAATGGCCTCTGAAATTTATGTTCTCTAAAGTTTCCATTTACGTACTTTATAGCCCTGATAATGACACAGAATATATACAGAAACTTGGTCAATTGTCAACAAAAGAAACTTCATTAAAATTAATTCCATTTATATGTGCTTCCAAAATAACTTGCTCCAGGGCAGTGTGCTGTTTTGTTTTCTGACATGGTATTTGCATCTGACATAATATGTATGGATGGGGCTGGGTCTTTTCTGACAAGAATGAGATCAAATATTAACCAAATATGACCTGACAATTGAAGCACATCACAGTAAATCAGTTAGTAATTGAATAATGGAATAAACTAGGTATTTCCTTGTTTTAATTGATCGCCTATCAATTTGATTTTTTAAGTTTAAATTTCAATCAGAGCACATGTTTTCTAGAGTTGCATTGACATTTTAATAGCATATCGACATATAAAAAAGATGAAATTGGGTCATCATAATCTAAATCATTCATACCCCATCATTCTTTTAAAAAATTGAAAAAAATATTTAAGGAAACGTTTCACATTCTGTTTAAAGAAAATCCATGAACTTGAAAATTATCAACTACAATATGTTTTTCTTTTATTGTCATTTGTCTTTTAGATAAACTGTTTTATTAAATAGATATATTATAAACTACATCATTACGTTTCATGAATTCACTTTAATTGCATGATACATTTTTTGTGCTGTAGTGCACGTTAGCTAGAAAAATTCAGTTTCAGCAACAGAGATAATAAGCATACTTACAGAGACTTCCTGTTGTAATCTGTCCTTGACCTCCTCAATGTCGTGAACCAGTTTCTCGGCTCTCTTCACGGCTGGTGACTTCTCCACACCCTCTCCTCTCAATCTACACAAAATAATTAACACGTGTACATTACAAAAATTTACATAACTCAAAATGTGACCACGCAAAAACATGTTCAAAAATTTTGGAACTTGTTTTCATTCAAATCAGTACATGTATATTACCCTATTTTTAACACTGCATGACATATTTTTCATATTTAACCAAATTCTTAACCTTAAAGGTCAAGGCCAACTACAAACTCTTTGATTTATGTTTTTACCCCAGTAAAGTAAATGTTTTCCCCATTTTATTTATGAGTCTAGTTATTAGAAACTGAAGATCGTCTTCAACAGATACATTTTTCATTTATTTAAGTCAAGGTCAAAGTTTAAGGTTGTTTGCAAAAGTATCATGAAGATGAAATCATAATATGTCATCAACTAAAGAATGAATGCAACGTTCAACTGAACAAAAACCTTTAACAATAACAGAATTCCAGCCATGAAATGGTTTGAAAGATTAAACCATCGACCAAACTCTAAGAAACATTTGAAAACAAATTACTTTTAAATTTTAATTAAATTAATTAAAGCAACATAAAAAACATTTTCAATCTATTTAGCAATTCAAGTGTTGACTTTAAGAATCAGAGCAAAGCATGAACAGAATTTTGAAATTCCTTAGAAAAGGTTATTTCAAAATGATTTCCTTCAAATTAAAAATATCCATTACACTTTTCACTTAGAAAGCACTTAATTTACCTGAATATTAACATTTCTGCACCAGTTAAGTAAATGTGTATTCATTCTCTATTTGAAGGCTTTGAATTAAGATGTTAATAAAAATCCATTTTGATTGTAAAAATAAACCCATATCCCTAGTTTAATTTTACAAGAAACATAATTTTGATAAATAATGCTTTTTTTTTATTTTTGCAAAAACACAATGATTGAATGTTGATTTTTTTCAACATGTAAATGATAGCCCAAAAACATTCCAAGGAGTTAACACTACTTGTATGATTTGAATCAGATCTGCTGTAAGCTCTGCTCTTGAATACTAATGAGTGTTTGCAGCCTGCCACTCTAAATCACTTGAACATGTCTTGCATGTAAATTGGAAGATCATTTTTCCATATGTGGTGTTTGGTTAAAAACAAGGGATCATTTCCATTCATATGCTTCACATTTTTTCACGTACAGTCCTGACAAATCACAAGTCCTGTATATTAAAAAGCAACTGGTTCAATGGAGTAGAATACAATACACCTGTCAACGAGTCTGAGATATTGCTTCAATCTTTTTTTTTTTTTCTAATCATTTTTCAGCAAAATTGTGACAAATAAACCCTGTTATTTTATGATCAGACACTTATTTAAGATAAAAACATCAATTGCCTGACATCTTCTGTCACTATCTTTTAAAGGGAAGGCTCATAAATCACTTTTTCATTGAAGACATCCTTTGTATATGCACATAAAAAAGAGGTAATTTGGTCAGGAAAGTGTCTCAATTATATTTAAATTATTTTTTTCTAACCATTGGACAAATTGTTTTTATTGTGAAGGTGTGGCTGCTATTTTCATATTACATATTTCCTGTGAGACTTGTTGAAATTTTAGATACTCAAATTTACTTTGACTTAATTCAACAGAATGAAATAGTGCTTGAGATACATTTTTTAAACAGAAATAACATCACCTTTGAAAGACTTCTTGATAGGTTGAGGTGCAAATAACAGATACAGTAAAACTCGGTTATAACGAAGTCACTGGGACATATGAAATTACTTCGCTATATCCATAATTCGATATATCTGTATAAGGAATATGTTAAATTATATAGCTGGGCATCCAAGATAACTTCGTCATATACGTGAATTTGCAATATCTGTGTTTGTACTATTGAACGAGTTTAACTGTACTGGTGAAAAAAAAAGAGAAGATGATTATTGAACTGCGGGCAAACATTTTTTTTTATAGTAAACATTCATTTAATTATTACACAATACTTTATAATACTAACAAAATTAATTGTCCAATATATTGTAACTCTCGAAAGAGGTGGAATAAATTATTAAATCCTATTCCTTTCTATGAAATACAGAGAAAACTTATGATAGATGATAATTGATAGATGACTGTGGCAATTGATATAAATAAAGCTTAAAGTTCATTTTAACCAATAAATCATTAAAATGTATAAAATTTATATCTGACAAGAAATTTGGCATGCAGGCCACAATGAAATTTGATATAAGAAACTTTGTGGAATGGCCATAACTGTTTAAAAAATCCTTAGCATTTTATGTCCAGTTCCTCATTATTTCATGTCCAGTTCTGAAATATGTTCAGTGCCTCATTATCTCACAAAAAGGTCCTCATAAATCCAAGTTCCATTATATATCATGTCTAATCCTTCATTATTATTTAGTTCCTCATATACCTGATTATTTATGTCTAGTTCCTCATTATTTATGTCTAGTTCCACATTATTTATGCCTATAGTTCCTAATTATTTGTGTCTAACTCCTATTAATTTATGTCTTATAACTCTTTATGTCTAGTTTCTCATTATTAATATCTAATAATCAATAATTTTAAATGCCTAATTCCTCATTAATTGTGCCCAGTTTTTCATTATTACTGTTTAGTTCCTCATTATTTATATCTAATTCCTCATTAATTATGCCCAGTTCCTCATTATTTATGTATAATTCTTCATTTAATATGACTAGTTCCTCATTTTTAATGTCCAATACCTCATTATTCATCTGTTTATTTTCTCATTATTTATGTCTCATTCTTCATTAATTATGCCCAGTTCCTCATTATTAATGTCTATTTCCTATTTCTATTTATCATTAATAATTATTATATTCAGTTCCTTGTAATTCATGTCTCATAACTCATAATTCCTATCTAGTTTCTCATTTTAACATTCAGTTCCTTATTATTTATGTCTAGTTCCTAACTTTTCATGTCTAGATCCTCATTCTTTTATGTCTAGTACCTTATTATCTATGTCTAGTTCCTCATTATTTATGTCTAGTTCCTCATTGTCTAGTTCCTCATTATTTCATTTCTAGTTCCTCATTATTTTATGTCTAGTTCCTCATTATTTATGTTTAGTACCTTATTATTTTATGTCTAGTTCTTCATTATTTTATGTCAAGTTCCTCATTATTTTATATCTAGTTCCTCATTATTTTATGTCTAGTTCCTTATTATTTATGTCTAGTTCCTATTTTATGTCTAGTTTCTTATCATTTTAGTCTAGTTCCTCATTATTTATGTCTAGATTCTCATTATATATGTCTAGTTCCTCATTATTTATGTCTAGTTCCTCATTATTTTATGTCTTGTTCCTCATTATTTTATGTCTAGTTCCTCATTATTTTATGTCTAGTTCCTTATCATTTATGTCTATTTCCTCATTATTTATGTCTATTTCCTCATTATTTATGTCTAGTTCCTCATTATTTATGTCTAGTTCCTCATTTTTTATGTCTAGTTCCTCATTATTTTATGTCTAGTTCCTTATATTTTTATGTCTAGTTCCTCATTATTTATGTCTAGTTCCTTATATTATGTCTAGTTCCTCATTATTTATGTCTAGTTCCTCCTTCCTTTATGTCTAGTACCTTATTATTTTATGTCTAGTTCCTCATTATTTATGTCTAGATTCTCATTATATATGTCTAGTTCCTCATTATTTATGTCTAGTTCCTCATATTATGTCTCGTTCCTCATTATTTTATGTCTAGTTCCTCATATTAAGTCTATTTCCTCATTATTTATGTCCAGTTCCTCATTATTTATGTCTAGTTCCTCATTCTTTTATGTCTAGTACCTTATTATCTATGTCTAGTTCCTCATTATTTATGTTTAGTTCTTCATTATTTCATTTCTAGTTCCTCATTATTTTATGTTTAGTTCCTCATTATTTTATGTATAGTACCTTCTTAATTTATATCTAGTTCCTCATTATTTATGTCTAGATTCTCATTATTTAAGTCTAGTTCCTCATTATTTTATGTCTATTTCCTTATCATCTATGTATAGTTCTTCATTATTTATGTCTAGTTCCTCATTTTTTTAATGTCTAATTCCTCATTATTTTATGTCTAGTTCCTATTTTATGTCTAGTTTCTTATCATTTAAGTCTAGTTCCTCATTATTTATGTCTAGTTCCTCATTATTTTATGTCTAGTTCCTTATATTTTTATGTCTAGTACCTCATTATATATGTCTTGTTCCTCATTATTTATGTCTAGTTCCTCATTATTTTATGTCTAGTTCCTTATTATTTATGTCTAGATTCTCATTATTTATGTCTAGTTCCTCATTATTTTATGTCTAGTTCCTCATATTATGTCTTGTTCCTCATTATTTTATACCTAGTTCCTCATTATTTTATGTCTAGTTCCTCATTCTTTTATGTCTAGTACCTTATTATCTATGTCTAGTTCCTCATTATTTATGTCTATTTCCTCATTATTTCATTTCTAGTTCCTCATTATTTTATGTCTAGTTCCTCATTATTTATGTTTAGTACCTTATTATGTTATGTCTAGTTCTTCATTATTTTATGTCTAGTTCCTCATTATTTTATGTCTAGTTCCTCATTATTTTAAGGCTAGTTCCTTATTATTTATGTCTAGTTCCTATTTTATGTCTAGTTTCTTATCATTTTAGTCTAGTTCCTCATTATTTATGTCTAGTTCCTCATATTATGTCTAGTTCCTTATCATTTAAGTCTAGTTCCTCATCATATATGTCTAGTTCCTCATTATTTTATGTCTAGTTCTTCATTATTTATGTCTAGTTCCTCATTATTTTATGTCTATTTCCTCATTTTATGTCTATTTCCTCATTATTTATGTCTAGTTCCTCATTATTCATGTCTAGTTCCTCATTATTTTATGTCTAGTTCCTCAGTATTTTATGTCTAGTTCCTTCTTATTTAAGTCTAGTTCCTAATTATTTATGTATAGTTCCTCATATTATGTTAAGTTCCTCATTATTTATGTCTAGTTCCTCATTGTTTATGTCTAGTACCTCATTATTTTATGTCTAGTTCCTCATTATTTTATGTCTAGTTCCTCTTCATTTATGTCTAGTTCCTTATTATTTATGTCTAGTTCCTCATTATTTTATGTCTTGTTCCTCATTATTTTATGTCTAGTTCCTTATTATTTAAGTATAGTTCCTCATTATTTATGTTTAGTTCCTCATTATTTTATGTCTTGTTCCTCATTATTTTATGTCTAGTTCCTCATTATTTTATGTCTAGTTCCTTATATTTTTATGTCTAGTTCCTCATTATTTATGTCTAGTTCCTTTATTTTTATGTCTAGTTCCTCATTTTTTATGTCCAGTTTCCAATTATGCCAATTCTACTTCCTTGTATCATGTCTTTCTCATCCTGTCATTTTATTTACTTGTCATTGCTTTTCAGTTCCTCATTTTGTTCTGTTTATTTTGTTTTAATTTCTCTCATGTCAAAATTCTTCCTTATTTCATGCCCATTTCCACATTATTTCTAACTAGTTCCTCACTATGCCATGTCCTCTTCCTCCTTATGTCAAGTCCTGAGTTCCTCATTATGTCATGATCTTTCCTCACTATATTATTATCTAGTTCGTCATCATGTCATTTCCATTTCCTAAAAATGCTTGTCCTTTTCCTCATTATATCCTGCATACTTCCTTATTTTGCCATATCTAAATTTCTTATCCTGTCATGCCAAGTTAATCATTTTTACATGCCCAGATCATCATTATTTCATGTCTAGTTCATCAATATGCCATGTCCAGTAGTTGAACTTCAGTATATTGAACACTGATATATCATACACAATGCATATGTGTCATACTTATGTAGAAATCCCAACCACTTTTCCTTGATGTATTTTACACTCATTATCTTGAACCCTAAGACATTTTATTCTGTTTTCTTTGTCCGATTGAGCTCAATTTAACATTAAGTTTGACTGTGTATCTTGTTCATGTACTTCTTCATATTTCAATTCAGTGCAAATCATATTTTCTAATAAAATAAAGACCTACAATGTACTTTTATGCTGTCCTATATAACAGCATAAATAATGCAGTTAACTTTCAAAAAAACAGCAAGAAGGGGAAAAAAAAAGCAAAAACACTGGGTATAATTTGATAAGAAGATCTTAATGCATTCCATTTAATTGTACAATTGTCTTTTCTGTCAATTCTTTTGCCGTGGGTGTACATTCAACAATCATCAAGCTGGGTTCTATCTCCATGTTGATTCCTAGTACAGTATATGCCAGGCAACAGATTAATTTTGATAAGTGTTGGCATGTAGCAACACTGGAATTCTCGGGAAATAATCTGTCACAAGCAAGCTAGTTATAGACTCTTAATATCAGCTGAAGATTTTGTGTGCTCCTTAGTTGTCCCTATCAACTACCTGTCTATATTTAAAAAAACTTCTTTTTTTGACATTCATGAAAATAATAAATTGGAAGTAATTTACGCATGTATAAGAAAAAAACCCATATAAAATATTTTCAATTCTTTCAAATACAATGTAACATATATAACCTTATTTCTGTCTACCTGTTTCAGTGTCAGAAACAAAAAAATCAAAAAAAAAATCATGGAATTATACCATACAAATTAACTGAAATCCTTAATTAGCAACAGTAAAAAATTCTTAATTAGCAATATTTTCTGCTTCCTGTCATAAGCAGGTGTACTCTATTGATTAAACTGACTGAAAAATCACTGTACAAAAACAAGTATTTGTGACATTCTCTAATATGTTGTTTTGCACAAATATTTGCGTAGCATCAAAACAAATAATTATTCTATAAAACTTATTTAATGTAGAGATAATGTCAGTGGAAACGAAAAGAAAAGGTCAAGTGCATGTGTCATAAGGGCCTCTTCCATTGCATTGACCCACCCAGTGCTAGACTGGTCAACAGAGCTATTCCTTGGGAAAATTCTAAAATCTAGATTAATAAAAAGCTAGACTTCAACAGACATCACAGATAAAACTTTCTAAAAAAAAATTCAATGTTAGATTTACAAGCAATCAATTCTTCTATCGACTGACAGTCTCTAAGATATAATATGGCAGCGTGTTTCTAGCCTAGGTCTAGTTTCATTGGAATGGGTGTTTAATTTCAGTTTCTCTAAGGGTTGATAACAAATGTTCAATTATTACCTACTGATATAATAGAATAGGAAATGAAGACATTTTTTTCATTTTACCTAAATAAAGAAAAAAAACAGTGACATATCTTATAATTGACATAAGAATTTTAACAATGACTTTTCAACATCTAATTAGCATGTTCAGCACAACCCTACATGAGGAGAGGGGTACTTTTACAAATCAAAGGCACTGCAAAATAAAGCATTTCCTACAAAAGGAATATTGAATTAAATATTATCACAATATCAACACCTATAAATTACCTTTGAATTAGTCATCTGACCTTATTTTCTCTTGCCATTAAAAATGATTTAAGTTTTTTCGATCAAGCATGAAAATGCATATACATAGCAATATATTCAACAATATGTTCTCTTTAATGAAAATAGAAAATATGTCCATAGGACATGAATGCCCTAAATATATGATAAATTCTCAACAAATTATATTTAATTGCTGGGATATAATTTTACATAAAAATATCTTAAATGGTTTCTTTGAAACTAAGCAAAACAGATTTTAAAAAATTAGGTTGGGGTCAAAAGAAAGTTCAAGGTCAAACTTTTTTTTTTATGCAGTTGAATAGCTTATTTCTGACACTTATCAGCAAAAGTTTGATAAAAAAAATTTGGGTTTATTTAATTCAAACTAGGTTAAACTTATTTAAGAAAGGTTATATCATGGTCAAAGTAAAGGTCAATGTAAAAAATTGTTGATGCAGTTGAACAGCTTACATCAGTATGCATTTAGCTTATGAAGTTTGACAAAATATCATGAACGATTTCTTCAAAACTTGGCTAAACACAAATTTAAGAAAAGTGAGGTCAATTTAAGATCAAAGGAAAGGTCAAGATAAACATAAGTTGATGCAATTGTTTAGCCCACAGAATTATGCATCAGCATTTGAATTTGGTTATACTATCTTGATTTTTTTTGTTTTTACGTTCATTTGAATTAAAACTAATTTATGGTCAAGGTAAAAAAATGATGATGCAATTGAATAGTTTACTTCAGTATGCATCATCATATAAAGTTTAATAACCATGTCTTGAATGGTATCTTTAAAACTGAATTAAAACTGTATTTATGAAGTGAGGCCAAGGTCAAAGGAAAGGTCAAGGTAAAAAAAACTTAAAAGCATTGGATAGTTTACTGTACTTCAGTATGTACCAGCATACGAAGTTTGGTAGTACTGTCTTGAATGGATTATATAAAACTAAGGTAAACACTAATTTCAGAAAGAGAGGTCAAGGGAAAGGTCAAGGTAAAAAAAAATGCCAATGTAGTTGAAAAGCTCTCATCAATATGTATCAGCATATTTATTATTAAGTTTGATGTAAATATCTTAAATCTTTTCTTTAAAAATGAGCTAAGAACTGAGCTATTCGCAAAGTGCAATAGAAAGAACCAAAGGATGCAAGAATGCATGGATGGCAGTTGGACATGACAAACTTTATATGCCCCGGTCATATTCAGGGGGGGGGGGCATAAAATTGTTGGCGAAGTTGAACATTTAACATCAAAATGTATTTAGCATATCCGTTTGTTGAAAAATATATAGTTTCTTTGAAACTCAGACTATATAGATCAATACATACTACTGCTATACGTGTCCAGCTTCAGCTTAGCCGTCTATTAACGCTTACCGATGTGATTTTTATCAAAATGTTTGCAATAGCTGTTAATTACAAAATTTTATGTAAACAACCAATATGTACATTAATGATAAGAAAAACGTTTCGTTGATTACATGTCCATATAACCACAGATTACATTACCGTAATGCGAGTCGGGTCAGAATTTTAATTAAAAGTTAGTGCACCGCAAAGCATCAAGCATAGATCCCGATGTTAACTACGTCACTTCTGTTTCACACCGGGCATAGTCACATAACCCACAGACAAACACACATGCACGATTGCGCTGATGTATCACCTTCTGTTTAGAGGCGATAAATTTTAAAGTCCACTCCATTTCGACACCAAGAGGAAGAAAATATGTTTGGATCTATATGGCACCACAATTATCTCGGATAGTGCAATTTGGTTTCTTTTCTTTATTCTTTTGCAGGGAATGAATTTGACAGATAGAGACCTTTCATCCATTAAAACGGCATTAAGAAGTGTATGTCAATAAAGATACAAAACATCAGTTCCTGAAGCCTTAAGTATTCCATAAAACCTATTAATATTCTGTAGTTCTTTTTAACCCCATGCGGCTTTTCTTTTAATAATAGTTATAATCATTACGCCATAAAGTGTATTGTTTCGAGTTTTATTTTAAAATTAAATCAAAGTGTAATTAAATACGTATATCATGAAGCTTTCGTATAATTTTTGTCTTTTCTATAGCTAAATGATTCTTGGGAAGATTTCTAAATGAAAGAAAGCCATTTGCCTTTTACTGATTACCAAATCCTGAAAAAAGGCAAAGCTCCTCATCTGTATTCCCTTCACTAAAAAAAAGATACTCTGCTAAGTATGATTGAAATTGACCCTGGTAGTCTTGAAGAATTAGAAAATTTTAATAAAGGCATAACCAAATTTAGAAATAAGTAAGCCTTTGGCTCGTGTGAGCTAAATATCCATACTTATATAGTGTAAATGTGACATGTGCATATATATATATATATATATAATTGTACATATAAATAATTGAATTAAGAGCATTCCCACTTTGTAATTGCATCTTCTTTTTTATGACGTAGAAACTTATGATAATCCACTACTGAAAAAGTTACCCCATCCATCAAATATTTTAATCGTCAGGTAACGTGACGACAAATTCGCGCTCCTCTGTTGACTAAATGTTAATGACTCACATGTCCGATATAAATATCGGCACCGTGCGTCATTTCTCGTACTAGGTCTGTTAACTTAACTTTAAATATATACAAATTCTTGTATTTCTGGGGATTACAAGAAATCTTTATTTTTGACTACATATCCTTAATAAAAGATAGGCCCCTATATCTTTCTTTAAAGAACTATTAATTTTTGTCCCTCTCGATTTTTTTTTCAAATAAAAGGTAATTCTTGCAGTTTATCAAAGAGTTTAGAGAAGCACGTGTCATATGCACTTAAAAAAGTCATTGCTCATATCCGATTCATAAAGAAAACTTTTTTTCCCGAAATACAAGTTAAAATCTGGAAACCCTGTAATGCATGAGAAAGGAAGCGTCGTCTCGACAACGCGGCTCGTGTAACTTCCTTCTATTTATTTATATATATGCACACTGCTTTTTTGGAGAAACTGTGAATTGCATATAACTCTGACGATTCAAGTGGGCTCTTGATATTAAATGTTTAAATTACAACAAAGAAAACGCGCTTCGTTAAAATAACAAATAAAATATAGGTTACTATTGCAAAATTCTGAAAAAGACCGTTAACGTTTGTCAATGGATGGTGCAGACGACAAACACGTGAAGAAATATAATTGTTTCTCGTTTAATCAAATTGCTAATTAATTAAAAACCAGAAGTCAGAATTAAATGTCACCGTAACTTTTTTTGTATTCACGAATAACATATACATGTATATACATAACAATAAAAATTTAAATAAACCAAACAAAACAATACATTCTTCACGACAGAAAGTACACATATATTCAAAGAAGTACTAGCACGTGCTCCTTCACGAACAATCGTGAAGTACCATCACATGTAAGTTGCAATTGGGCACATTTAAGAAAAGGTAAAAAGTAACAAAGACGTAAGAAATGTTATCAAATAAGACAAATTGATGCTGTGTTAATTAAACACTAAAAGTTCAGAAAGTTTTCATAAACTGTTGTTGACGAAAACATGGTTTTCAGGGTGTAAAAATACTACAAAAAATGAAATATTTCTTCACGTACATGTAACTGAGATACTGCACATGCACTTTCAATCAAAATTCTTGCATGTTTTAACCGTCAACTCTTCCTTTGCACTATGTAATCGTCCTTCACCCTTTTCGAAAACTTTAGAGTTTCCCTCAGACACGTGAAATAGGCGAGTTGTTTTTATTTTCTTCAAAAACATCGATCGCAAACATCTTCCAGCATTCAAGACAAAGGCTTGGACAACATAAGTGGAGAGAAAATCATACCGTTTTGGGTAACGGGTTTCTTCTTTTTAAAACTGTCGTTTTATAATTTTAGTCACGTATCACGCTCTTTTTTAATATTCATATCTGATCTTACATCACCTCCCAGGATTGTAGCGATTTCTCCCTGCATGAAGGCCCACGGTACATTGGACCCGACTAAAGGACACTTTTTACCACTAGGGCAATAAACCTCTGAAGCGGCCCCTTGTAGCTTGATGCTATTCCTAGAGCACGGGAAACAGAACTTGTGCTCACTCACAGACGGACATTGAACAAAATGAGTGTCTTCCAGACGCTCGTGACAAAGTGTGCATTTTAAGGTCTCTGAATTCTGAACATTGGTTTCTAGTAACGACGACGGGGTGCCAACTTTGATGGACATTGGCGGCCCTCGCCTTGCAGACGGTCCTTGCGAGCCACCCGGGGAATGGTGAGAGTTCCGGTTGTTAGGTGAAACAGGACCGGAAGTAATATTATCAGTGACATTCATAAGTGCCGCCATTGGCGAAGGGCCATTCATATTTGCGCCATCTGGCGGTGTAGGGGTATGGTTACTAGAGGGAGATGTTGATGAAGATCCCGCAGACGCATACCCTGTCGAGTTCATGGTCATTTTGAGTGCTTCCGATTGGCTTTGAATCCATTGCTGACGCTTTCTCTGTTCTCCTAAATCATTATCCGGTTCAGGAGAAGCTTTTCTCTTCTTCGACTGTCCCTCAAACGAGCCATGAGAGCCTTGACTTCTGGTATGGACTAAAGGAACATGGGGTCTTGTATTTGGTGTCGGTAAGGGCGGTAAGCTAGGGTTGTGAAAGGGGGATGGAATTATTTCTGGTTTTACTGGTTCTTTAAAGAATCTAACAGTCTCAGATAAAAGTTCATTCAAAATTTTCCAGTCATTTGAACCATGTTTCATGTCATATTCCAAATACTTGTAACCGGAAGATAACCCCTTCCCTACATCTTTCATACTATCTAAATGCATTTGCTTGACAACACTTGATGCACTGTTGTAAATGTTACCTGAACCAAGAGGGTATTCCATAAATACTTTTAATTCAAAATCAACTCCATTTTTTGAAGTTGAATCAAATGCAAAAACCCGGCCAAGAAAATGATGGTCTTTCTTAAATCGGATTTCAAATGGCACTGCAGATGACAATGCTGCAATTGTTTCACGTACAATCTGTGGGCGCTTGGCCATATCTTCTGGAGACGTGAATTTAAAGATGTTATCTTCATTGTGACCGCTCGTTGATTCATCTTCATCATGATCCGCGCTACGTTTCTTGGTATGCTGGAGAGTATGACCACCCATTGACGTTATATTAGGGTTTGGTACATACCCGGGTCTTCCTTGTGGATGGGCACAAAAGCGGGCATTGTGGTCAGGAAGGTGGTGTAAGGGGAAAACTGCAGAAACTGCCCGTGCGGACGAAATTGGAATGTTAGGCCCACGGTGGTGCTCCGGGAGCTGGTCCTCGACTCTTGCTGGAACTACGCTTGAATGGTTTTGTGGCGGCGAGTTATAGTCAGCCATCATATTTCTCGAGCGGCTGTCGTACCGTTCTAAAGACGGGTGACCACGTGGGTGATCCAAAGAACTGTGTTGGTCTATTGCAGTCCTCTGGGGTGGCAGCCCATGGTGTTTCATAGACTGACGACTCTCGTGGAAACCATGTGACCTTTTCATACTCCGTGCACTCTCCAGAACCATTTCTATTCTATCTGCTCCTTCATAGTTGACACATCCTCGGCACACGGGCTCGGAAAAATCATGCAGCATTGCCCATGGCATGCGGGGTAAATCGCACAAGTAGCATTGCTGTCTCTGTGTACGGTGAGGCATCGACATTGTCTAAAATTTCCCTAAATGGAATGTAAAAACAATGTATCCCAAGGCAAGTCACTTAGTTTTCTTTTATACGTCAACACTCTATCACATCATACACACGAATGTCAACAAAACCGCCATCCACTTGAAAATCAACAATACAGAGCATTCTTGCGCATGCGGATTTCTCAATACTTAAAACTCAATCAGGCTTGCACAGTCGACAGTTACTCTACTGATAGACACATTATACTTCTATCTGCACAATGCGTTGTTCACCGGAAAACCCATCCATAAAGCCCTTGCACGCAATTGTAATTGGATTCCAAATGTACTAGCGAGGAGATCCGATGGAGACATCAGGACAAAAATATACAGCGTCACGCAAACTTACAAAATATCTCGGCTATTCATTCATCTCTAGGTGACTAAAGATCGCATAATTATCAAATCGGCTCAGGCGTATTTTGTTATGATATGCTTTAAATCAAAATGACACGTCTTCACCGAAGGTGGCTTTTATTTAAACTGCTCAAGACTGGCAATTTTCTTCCTAAACAACAGGCCAACACGCGATAACTGTTACATTCTATACCAACAATACCATGTCCCGGGATAGAAATTTACATGAAGTAATTAGTGTATTCGTGAATTATATGCCTCGACATGAAAATCGGAAAAAATTGTGTTGATAAAATGGAGAAAGTTCGTGCCGCAAACAAATTTCCTTGCACAGAATTAATTAAATCGCGTTCACTTGCGTGTCTTTATGTCATTTCACGTTCGTGACAGGAACGCGATTTCCAGATTCCCCCTGATATGAACTTGGAACACAGACAGGAACATCAATAACCTAGCATTAAAGTCAGAAAGGGGTCCATATCTTGTAAAAAGAAACTGTATTCAAAACAGAAAATCAATATGAAAAAATCTATCGAAACGTGTGAGAACCTTGCCGCGTGTGTCCCAATTTTCTTCTCGCCATGGTAACAAATCGTTTCGATGTTCAAAATGACGTCACAGCCATAGATAATTGGTACTTAGCCAGTAGTTCTATTTTCATCAACAATCGATTTCCGCTGAGTTGAAGTTATTTTTTTAGACGTTTCACTGTTGCATCTCTTGTGTAATAAATTACAGATGTCGCAATTTTAACTGTATCCGAGAAAAACAAGGTCATGGAAATTCAGTGAAGGTCATTAAACTATTTTCTATTACGTCTTTTACTTTCCCTAATGTCAATTGCTGGAGGGGTGAAAAAAATCTATGCTTTGAAAAGTTTAATTACAATTAAAATATGTGTAAGGCAGTTTATTACTTCGGTGAACATAAGGAGGCAATGATGTCATTGCTTTCTTTTGGAACAACGAATGATTTCTACTATCACCTTCTAACTTTTTATTTACAGCAATTTATACATGGCCTACATGTAAATCTTTTTCACGAGTCAATCTTTATTGATATTAATTAAATTAGACTTCCGATATCTGAACGATTCCGATAATCTATACAAAGGATATCGTCGTTCGTGTCATTTACTATTTTTCAAAACTTACTTCCAAATAATAGTAGTAATCAATATCAAAAATCGTCAAATATGCATTCATATGAACTTGAAATACAGTAGAAAAACACAGAATATAAAGATACATAAACAAAACATTTAGCATGGGAATTAGATTGATTGGTTACATATTTGTTGTTTAACGTCCCTCTCGAGAATTTTTTCACTCATGTGGAGGCGCTTGGTGGAGCGCTACAAATTCTAACCTACGTGTATACTCGGGACTAAAGGCCATTGAGCTGCAGCAGTGAGGGACATTTTTCTTGCCAGCACCCACTGTGACAAAGGACCTCGGTTTATACGGTCTCATCCGAAGGAACGGTCTCCACGTCCTACAGTGGGATTCAAACCGGCGACGCAAGTAACGCCGCGACTCTAGAGCAGACGCTCTAACCACTGTGCTACTCGGGGGCATTGGAATTAGAATGATCATGAGAATTAGCATCATTTTGCAATATACATGTGCGTATTGTTGTATACATAATTATTTAATCAAATCCATAATAAAATGGGTTTTAAATATACCTTTCTTTCATAAATATCCATTATTCTAAAGAATAGGTCGCCCATTCTCTTAAATTTAATATATAAAATAATAATGATATACAAGTATAAAATTTGCGAAAACATAGTTGAAAAGGGTTGGGTAAAATTAGCCATGAATAAAGAGAAAAGCATCTACATGTTTGTACTGTGTATAAACTACTATGTATGTGCGAAACTGCAATGAAAAGTACTAGTACATGTATATATACTACTTTAACATCAGAATGGTGAACTCAATATTCAGATCACTTTTAGTCAGGCTTAACAACAAAAGGTGGGAAGTTTATAAACCATTCTATGTTACTGATGTATGTTTGTGTGAGTGTGGGAGGGGGGTCTTGCTGTTTTTTGGGATGTTGCTTTCGAAATCGATGCAATGTGACTATTTGAAATTTTAGATGTTAGGATGGCCTTATATAGTGGTAGAAATTCTACAATTATTGAGCTACAGTGCTATACTTTTGTAGCATGTTATAAAGCTAAAAATAAAACCACAGGGGATGTGCATGCCGATACATATTAAGGGGTAGTCGGGGATGTTATATTACATTTATGATGTGAATGTTTTCAACATATTACTCTGAAATGTATACGGTAGATGCACTGGAAAAAAAGATAAGTCGGCACCACGGTCACTTAGCAAGGGGATTGGCGCGTCGATGACAGATTGTGTCATTTTCGATAAGTCACGCAACTTCACTTCCAGATTCAACGAAAGACAGGCTTCGGGCACGGAAGACAATTAGCAACTCCGTAGATCCACACGACAAGTCGCGGTACAGACGGCACGAATGATAAGAAATTAATAAGTTTTCCAGCAATTCGATCACCCTTCGACATGCGAGTTGCATATTTAAATACATATGCACTGTTTACAATGATGACAGTGAAGCTTATCAAACATAAAATGTATCGCATATTGTCATGCAAGTAGAAGATAAAAGTAGGACATGATTTAACATTTCAAAAGACAATACAATGATTAATTCTATTGAGATGTTTCATACTTGTAGCTTTAAATAACCTCAGTGACTGACAGTACTGAATGAAATTGTGTGGTGACGTTAGACGTAAACTGGAAGCAAATTATCTGTGAATTCTTGATGTAATTTATTTCATGCAATGACCCTGTTTTTTCCGTCATTTTTAGCAGACTGACAGATAATTGAACACTGTCCAAGACATCTGACAGAAGCAGAACTATATTCACTGTACAGTATCAGATAAAGCAAAGACTCGGATATTTTTGGTGAGCTTTCTTGTCAAAGCTCGCATGCCGTGGATTATTTAAGTACGTACTGTAGGTGTTGAAGACTGTAATTTGATTTCCTCTCAAGGTGAATCACTGTTGAGATATGCTTGTTTTCAAAAATAAAGATATGTATGTACTAAGAAATTATATGGAGGGACTTTCTTTTACTATTTGGGTCAAGGTAATCCTCCAGGACTCGTAAAAAATTAAGTTCTGTGAAATTGATATTCATGAATTCAGAACATGTCCCAATTTAGTGACACAATGTTTTCCTGAGACCCCCTGCTACTTTACAGATAAGCACCATGGAGGCTCAAAATAACAGGAAGTGCCCACAATTTCACTCCCGGCAGTAACATTTACATTAAAAGAATGACCCAATTATACCCTTTGCACAAAATCATAACACCGCTGATAGGTTCAAAATAATTTTATGGGTTAATGTTAAACGTTGCAATATAATTGGTGCGTTAAACGAAAGTACTATAATTTCAGGTTTTTACGATTCGTATGAATTTAAATACCTGTCTTTAGTGATAAGATCATATCCAATATATTTCATGGGCATTACGAGACTAGATAAGTTAAAATAATAATTATTATTATATAATATATTTTACAAAAAAGACTACACGTATATTTCTAATCGGCTTCTCCATAAGCTCCAAGATAGTTAATTAATGGAAAAAAAATCTGAAACAAAGATATTCTATTGTCTACTATAAATCTCATTATCAAAAGAATTTTGAGGTGTTTGGGATCACAAAATAGCAGCCAAATAAATGACAGAACCCCTTCACTTTTGTTGCAGCACACAACACATACAAGACAATAATATGAAGCTTATAAAAACTGATATTCAGAGGTAGCAGACATAGCCTTTTTAATTACACTAAGTAATGATCCTTGCATACAACACAACAGTTTAATTTTTGGAGTTTATCTTTATTACTTTAATTATTATTAGGGGGGGGGGGGGTAGCAAAGATGTAACATAACCTTTAGGATTTTGTCTATCGTCGCCCGGCACGAATTTTACCAACATTGTCATGTCACTTTCGGCACAAATTTTCACTTCATCCACATACCTTTTATGTCCTTTTTATCCTCTAAGGTGTTTTTTTACTATAATGTCTTGTTTTGAGTTATAATATTGAAATAATATGACATTGTCCAAATGTTATCTTTTTGCTTATATTTTAAATATAATCAGATTTAAAATGAGTGACGTCATATTAATAAACGAAGTTGGCACATTCTTGCATAGACGGGACCTTACATTGTGTTTCTGATATTTTAAAAAGTATTGTAGATATCTGAAAGAAATTTCAGAGCAAATGTCAAAATATGCCAAGAGATCACTATATTAAGTTCTGTTTTTAAGCAGTTGCGACACAACTTTTGGATCAACCCACTTAAATGGTATTCTGAGACTTGGTCAATAGTCAAGTATGAACTATATGAGAAGGAAAAACACGTTTAAAAAAAGAAAAAAAGTATTAACTGCAAATAAGAATGTTTAGTCATGCCGTCTGTCAATTACTACCCAGGATTAACGAGGATGAAATGTCAGGGGTGAAGAAGTCATTGTAAGGAGAAATCATTATCGTAAAAATAGGGGGATCACGACTGGACTCCGCAGACAAATAGTCATGACAAAATAAATAATAACCACCCACGTGTACAAGGAAATGGATAAATAGTGTATATTGAATACTTGTAACAGAACAGAGAGTATATTTATTCTCTGAAAGGGGGGGGGGGGCAGAAAATTGTGCTAAAATGTGACAAGTTTTCTTACATGTATATGTATGTGAAACTAGTACATAGAAAACTGAAAAATTATTCTTTCTGTCAATTTTTAAAATAATTTACAGAAATAATTATTTGCATGGTTTTCAAAGAACTGAACTTATCCAAGACCATACATGTACACTGGTACACAAGTACCCATCTGCTTTTTGTGAATTGGTAACTTTTTTCCAGAAAATGCCTTGTACTCATTATACCATGATTGTCAGACCAAGTACCCTATTAATAACAGGAAGCTATTGTAGTGTATACACTAGGCAAGGTCTCATTTAGCGTCTTTTGTTGTAGAATTCTAGAAATTTCAAGATAGCATCTGCATCCTAGCAATGCTGTAATGCTGACAGAAATGTGGAAAATGAGAACTTATGCAATAAATTGATTTTTACATCAATTAT
>PRKT01000241.1:146733-161516 GCA_003671525.1 Saccostrea glomerata
CAGACAGACAGACACGACAAAAACTATATATCCTGGAAACTTCATTTACGAAAACATAAAAATCAATGTTTTAGAATTGATATCCCATCATGAGATAAATTCTATATCCAATAAAACAACATTGAATACTGTAAACGTATTACATTTAGCAGTGTATTCTTTTAGCGATTTTGGCAGAAAGCAGAGTCATCTAATTCAAATACATGTTGTACATCACTAAATGTCTTGTATATTAAATTTTATAACTAGCAACTTCAGACAGCGCTAAATCAAATCTACGCTAACTTGTTGAAAATTGAATATCCGCAAAATATCGTACATGCCAAATGTACATGTTGTCATACATTTACATTATTCTCTATGTATCCTTATTTCTAAAGAAAACAGTTTCAAACATTTTCCAATACACTATATTTTATTATATACGATATGGATAAATTGTAGACTTCTTTATTTGTTTACTCCAGTGACAAAGACTATAGTTATTTAATTATCTCTGTAGCTGTTCTGCCTTTGGGGCGAAAAGTGCTCCTAATGCTTTTGGATAATTTAGATTGAGGCTGGTAGATTGTTTCTGAAGAACATGTCAGAATGTAAATTTTACAGATGACAGATTTATGCTAGATGCCAGACAGATGGCAAACAAAATTTGGTCTGAAAAGAATGATAGAATCTTATGGCCCAGCAAAGTTTATTAAGACACTGGGCTTTTCCATGGTCTCTGACATAACCCAATAATGTACACTGTAAATATGTTATACAAAAATTCATCTACCTAAATTCTACAAGCTCTTTAAAGTATACAGAGTTCTTTATTTTTATTTTTACCTGCAATTACTGCTGTCTTCAATTTTAAATTAATCTATTTTAAAACTGAGCTGAACATCAATTTAAAAATGAGGTCAAGGTCAAAGTAATGACCAAGGTCAAAAATTCAGATGCAAAAGAATAGCTTACATCATATGTATCAGCATATGAAGTTTGATAAAAAATATCTTCTGAATCAATGGTTTCTTTAAAACTGAGCTAAACTAAAATTTAAGAAAAGTGGGGTCGATGTTAAAAGAAAGGTTAAGGTCAAAAAATGTTGATGTAGTTGAATAACTTACAGTAATATGTATCAGCATATGAAGTTTTTTCACTATCTAGAGTGAATGATTTTTTTAAAAACAGAGCTAAACTCTAATTTAAGAAAAGTGAGGTCAAGGTCCCAGGAAAGGTCAAGATAAAAACAAGTTGATGCAATTGAATAGCCTAATGCAGTTTGTATCAACATATGAAATTTGATAATACTATCTTTAATGGTTTATTAAAAATTGAATTATTAATATACTAATATTGAAAAGTGAGGTCAAGGTTACAGGTAAAATTAAGAGTAAAAAAAAATGTTGATGTAGTTGAAAAGCTAAAATGAAGTTTGATATAACCAATCTTTTAATTTTTTTTAACGAGCTAAATACTTTTCAAAGAAAACTGAGGTCAAGGTTAAAGTAAAGGTCTAGGTAATAAAAAACTGTTGATGCAGTTGAATAGTATATCATCAGCATATGAAGTTTGATTATACTAGCTTGAATGGTTTCTTTAAAACTAAGCTGGTCAAGGTGAAAAGAAAATGTTGATGCAGTTGAAAAGCCCTGATACTCATCAATATGTATCAGCATATGAAGTTTGATAAAAAGATAAAAATGATGGGCAGTCAGTATTATATTGATTCTTTACTTAAGGACGTTCGATCCTGAGTTTTTGAGTGGATTTTGATCATGTCCTTTATTGATAAAATTCTGCATCACATTTAAATTCTAACAATAAATCTGAATTCTACTATGCAAATTAAACTATATTCAATGAAAAAAACGCGATTACGGTAAATTCCATTCAAGTTGAATTAAACTAGGGACTATATTTTGTGGCGGAAGGTTTTTTAGACGAAAATCATCAGTTTTTCCCTTTTGAACTATCATAACAGTACTCTTTAGTTTGGATTCCTATTTTTCCATGCTGGTTGCACACAAAGCTGTTTTTTCCAGTAAAATGTGTCATGCTGGTTCTGAAATATCTATTAAATTATTTCTTATGAATTCTATCAACAAAGTGTGACAAATATAGTAAAAATATTCTGAAAACCCGGGAAAAATTTGAGCCAAATTTAACGTAAAATTGACACTTTTTTAGTAATATCTGAAAATTAACATCATATACCCCCACTTTTGATGTTCTTTTCTAAATATTCAAGGTAACTTTGATCTATTTGCTTAAATTCAGAAAAAGTTTAAGACTTTAAAATAATTTTCTTGCTTATTAAATTTTCAATGCCAGAAAAATCACATTTTATTAGTGCAAAAAGGTCAAATAAGTGATTATGCGAAGTAATTTGAAACTTTTTCCTAGTTACAATTTTAAAGTGTCTTTTTTAAAACAGACTTAGAGTTCATTTTGTTTCTTGCTTTAATTGGATAAAAATATTGCAGGGAAAACGTCAAAAGTGTAATTTTTAATAAAGACACAAATTTCAGTGCAAGAAGGTCAAATTAAATGTACTGTAGAGCCAAAAGAAGCATATTGACCCCCATTTTTTGATTTGAATTTTAATTAAGCTATGTATGAAGAAACTAAAAATATACTTAACAAAAAAAGTTTAAGACTTTAAATATTAGGATCGAACATCGTTAATAATAATTTACTATATTATGTTTACAGTAATACATGTACAATTCTTTCAAATTGGATTTTTAATTCTTTATTTTTTGTGTGTTTTTTTAAACTACCTAGAGCATGTTGAAAACTTCCTTTACCCATGATGCCAATATTTTAGTACACTTGGTCTTCTATGACACGTACAGATGTATCAATCCTTTTTCACTGATCAGAATTCCCTAGTTATATAAATATTATCACACTAAGGACTCGAAAACATGCACCTCTCTATAGGAATTATTTTACATTTTAACAGCTGCCTACGTGATTCCTGTCACAGTAAACTCTGAGACACAGGAAACCTGCCAGAAGACAATACCAGCAGCTTTACCGTCTCCAGGTGGGCGTGTACCGACACTAATCGGTGTCTGGGGGTGACAGAGTGATGTACAGCATGCTACAGAGGACATACAAATCAACTGGTTATTGTAGGATTCTAACAAATAAGCCTATGGTGATCTATATGATTATACTAATATTCTTATCTAGAATTTCTGATTAAATGTCAGTTTAAGGTGATGTTGTATTATACCTATTAATCAGATTTTATCTCCTTATAAAGAAGAGCTTATTTACTGAGGAATGTTAATATCTAACTTCCTTTTCACTGCTGTTTATCAGAAAAAAAATCATATGTCTACTAATCAATATTTTTAGTGTTAAAGCAAATACTCAAATTCTCACTTTTTGTTAAGTGTGTCAACACCTTCTCAATTCACAAACTCTTGTGATTATTTGATTTTTTAAAACAAAGATTTAAATCCTTTCTGCAGTATAATTATAATACACATATAAATTATGAACACAAGATAACACGAAATATGATCCCTTATTCGTGAAAATTGCAGCCTTTATCAAATAAAATTAATAGTCACACGTATCCTGTCTATCAGAGCTTAGCACTTTTCTGTTCTTTCAGTCTTTCTAATTTTCTCCTACTTATCTTTTATCTATACAAAATCCTTTTCAAAACACCATGTTTTGAACAGTTTTGATTGAGTTACCTCCAATGTTTTCTTTAACCAGGAAGTTAACAGGCTTGGTTCTTTACATCTCACTTAAACTCCTTTGATTTACCATTTCCATAAGAAAAAAAATCATTTTTTAAATATATTTTAATGTTTTAGCCCTATTAAAAGAGGAGATAAAGTAGGATTTTGGAGACTTTTTCAAAACAATAACATATGAGCTGCAATTTGTTTAACATTGTCCTTTGGATATGTATAAGTTTAAATCAAAATACACAAAATCTGTGCAAATGAGACCAATGGCCAAGTAGCGGCTCAATGTAAACAATGTCTTTGAAAACTGGTATGCATATAATGAATAACAACAGAAATGTGACAAAACTGTTAGACCCCCGTCTCAAAAGCTAGTGTCCTGCAGCATTATCTAATACTTTCATGTAATATAATCTACCAAAACCTGCTCTTAAGACGTTGTTTAATGAATAAAATGAGGATGTTTTATACACATCCTACCCATGTTATGACTGAAACATGCTTATAGTGCTGTTACAAACACTATTTTTCATATCGATCATCGTACACTCAAAGTTAAAAAAAATATCAGATCAGAAACTTGATTTAAGGGTGTGCAGCAATAACTTGAAATATTATGTCTCTTTTAAATTCTTGCAAGCCAGAGATTGTGAATGGTGTTGGAGTGTGACATCAAACCTTATATTTTTATTTGAGTTGTGCTTCCTTCTTGTTTTCTGCTCTTCAGAATTACACACTCTCCTTAAGTGAATTGGGCTTTATTCTTATTTTGATTGGTTTTTTTTTCACTTGTGAGTAAGTCTGACTTTCTCCCTATTCATTATAATATTTTGACCTTCACTACTACAATGTACTTACTTGTCCTTGTCTTGGTACTTGGTGGGCTCTGGGACGTCACGGCGGGGGGAGGCATCAGATGCCAAGATTTCCTCCAGTATCCCTCGAGCTGCAAAAAAGAATACCGAAGTTAAACTTTCAACTTTATCATTTCAAGTTAAAAATACTTTAAACAAGTATGTCTGGCAGAATTTTATTTCTAGATAACAAACAAAATATTTCTAGTTGTACTAGAGTTAAATAATGCTACAATTAATTATCAAGTCTAAATTGATCTGCTAAAACTCAGCATGCAAATCATAAAAAAAATAATTGAAGTAAACACTATTCCTGCATATCCATACATGGTTAGACAACCAAACCACAATTCCAGCAAACAGAGATTCAATTCTATGCATGGGCAATAAGTGACACCAATCATCATTAAATAAATAGAAAAAGTCATCAATTTTATAAGTAAACATGTGTACAACTTTAAAATATCATCTTATTTCAAATATCAAAATTCTGTATTTAATTGAATAAACATGTTCCATTTGAAAAATTCATACGTAAATTCACAAGTAAAATGTCAACAATTTTGTCTGTAAAAAATCAGACAAATATTTGTATGACATTCTTATATTTCATATCAACAAAAAAAATATATATTTCATACAATTAAAAATGATTATGTAATTGTCAATCTGTTTTGAAAAAAATGTCTTTTTATGATTTGACATTTAAGAGCTAATAATACATTTAATTTGATTAGCTTGCACAAGTAGAACAAGAATATTTAAACTACATATCTGTTGACTAATAAACAAAATCAAGGCTATGAAAAACAGAAAAAAAAAATGGTAAATAGCATGCTATGGTTCTTTGGAATCCCGTGCAAACATGTAGAATAACCAGTGTTTTTCAACAATTTATAGTTTTTTAAGCTTTATCCAAAACTGATGTTCTTTCAGAAATGAATATCCAGATTATTGCAACCCATTTGATTGAAATGCTAGATTCTGGTATACTTTAATTCAGTCTTTGACTCCCTCTTTGATTGTTGATACAGATTACAATCACATAAGAAGAGATGTCATTGCACATTGAATATTTTTCATGGCCAATTCAAACAATTTCTCTGAACCCTTAAATTTGTGTTCATTTACTAATAAATAAATTGAAAAGAACATAAAAGTTTACTTTATCAAAATATGAATAAATTGGTTAAGGAAATTTTTTAATTTTGAAAATTTTGTGATTTCTAAAGTTTTGCAATTCATCATCAAGAAACATTTTTGAAAAGATATGCCATTCAATTGGCAATGCATGTTTTTTTTTTTTTTTTGAACAACAAAATAAACCCACAAGAATGATTTCTTTCAAGGAAATACATGTATCAAGATTTGTCCAAAAAAAAATCCACAATGCTGTCTCACCCATAAGTTGATCCATTTATACATCAGTTGAAATTTTAGGGCCATTTTTGGACAGATTTGCTATTGGCCATTTTTATTAGTCAATGGTGACTAAAAAATATTTTGAAAATTACATCAATATTCAAGCAGTTTAGAAACTATCAATTCTTGAAATATAGTCAGGGTTAAATTCACCTTGACTAAATTAATATAAAAATGTTGATGAATCATAATTCTAAAATGTTAAACACTTGAAGCATAAATTTAAATACACATAAATAGAAAGGTACAAGAAAATAAACACATATTACAGACAAAGTCAGAAATACTTTACTTGATGGTGGTTGCTTCTTGGTTCGGAATTCAAAAGACAGAGGTTTGGGAGGGTTGGTCCTGGGTTTGGGAGTCTCGGGGGATCTGTGATCCTGGAACTGCTCCTGGTTGTATTCCCTGTGACCCAGTTTTGGGACCGTCGTCTTTATGATCGGTTTCGGTGGAAATTCTTTCTTCCTCTGTACAGGTGGACTCCATGAAGGGGACCTTATTGTTGGTGATTTAGATCTGGGAACTTCAGCTCGGTTTTGTGGTGTTCTTGATAACGATAACAATTTTGCCTGTAACAATAAAAGTTTATGAATAACTTTCAAAGAATAAAAGATATACAGTGAACCCTCATTTATCCGGACGCTTTGGTTCCCAGTCAATTTGTCCGGATATGTGAAGCATCCGGATATCTGAATCACCAGTTAAACAAGACAGAATAACATTTTAAAATTTCGTTCCGATGAAAAATCTTCCAGATACTGAAGCATCCGCATATCTGGCGTCCGGATATCTGAAGGTCCACTGTATTATAAATCTTCATCTTTTATACACATGTATGTTACTGCCCTGTTCATATGAAAATTAGATACATTTAAAGATCTTGTACTATTATCTGATTTCAATTAATTATGAAGTGAATCTAAATTTCTAATTGCTAGTATACAACAAAGCAATCACCTTACTAAAGAGTTTATATAACTATGATTGTATACCTTAGCAGTAAAATGTTAAAGTTAGTTCTGTCCACAAGGGCATCAATATATGACTAAACAGGTTCTCCTTACAACCATGACAACTGACAAATGCTCCAAAAAATAGGAGTCCTGTAATTCTGTAAGGTTGAACAACCAATACCTGCATGGCCACCTGTTGTTCTTGTAACTTCTCTAGATGTTGTATTCTCTGCTCCGTGACCTTGGCCAGTTGTTTCTCTAGCTGAACCACCCTCTCAGACTCTGTCTCTCCCTTCAGTGGAGGGGCCACATCAGACTGAAGAGTGCCTATCTGATTCAAAATACTGGTCATCTTGTTCTCTAGCTCTTGTTGTGCCTAGTATGAAAATATGGTTTATTTGAAAAACTTCTGACAGCAACAAATTGTAAAACAAGAGATGTAAAACACTTTTGCCCCCTCCCCCAAATAATTGGAATTTTTCTAAGTCCAAGGGACATACTCTGTCAGGAATGGCTCCATCATACCCAAAACAGAACCTAACCTACTTACATGTATTTTTATGATAAATCTGTATACCAAATTTCATTTCAATATTTGCAACCTCTGCAAAGAAAATGAACAGAAACTGATGGTGGATGGACAGACATACCCATTGACAGCAGCAAAGCAACATGCCCTCCCTCCTTAGAAGAGGGACATAAATATCTTCATTATTGATCATAAAAAATTATATCAAAAACAAACTTTTTCCAGTCATAGAGGTGCATGTTGCTAATCAAAATACCTATCGAGACTAACACATTAGAATGTAAGGAAATTCCAAAATTATGTAATTCATTAATGAATTCAATACAAGGTAAACATCTGAAGTAGATTCTTTCTTTTTTTTTTAGCAGTTGAAATCTTTCGGTGCCCTTTTCCACTAGGTCCTACAGCTATACCTTAAGAAATGGTTGTGTGGCAGCTATTGCCGCACTAGCAGCCACTGCGGCAGTAATGGCCTCTGTGTTCTGGATAGTCGTCTCCTTAGTTTCCTTCTTTGTGGACTTGGCAGATGGGCCAATCAGTCTAGGCTGAACAACCCTCTTTTTAGGACCCCCTTGTAACCTTAATATCATACAATTGATGAATATATTAAATTCACATGGACAGAAATTCCATTTTTTCATTTTTCTCCATGCTCTTTCAAATTCTTAATATTTTGAATTTTTATAGTAACACACAAAGTAAATGGTTTATTTTAAGTTTTTCTTGTATTATCTCTTGGGGATGTTACCTCTTGGTAAAATTTTCTTTCATCAGTTGTTGCTTTTCTGACAAGTGGAATTTTTCAACATGGATGTCATCTGAATCAGATTGGTGTTCCATAACAGACACTCCACTACTTTCTGATCCCTGCCTCAACCCACCACTCTGGTGCTGTAAGATTTAGTTCATTGAAGGAAAAATATTAATATAAGATGCATATGCATAAACCTCCATTTCTTTTGCTAAAAACTCATGATTTTAATTATGCATAGTTTTACAAAATGTGTATTTATAACATGACCTATTAAGGACTTTCCAAACTCTGAATAATCTTATCTTACCAAATCCTTTAGGGATAAAGATAATAAATGATAAAAAGCTACTAACCGATAAAAACTTATGATAAAAAACAGAATATAAATAAAACAGTTTCACAAGTAGATGTAGTATTTAGAGTAAACATTCCTCTCCATTTGCGGACCTACCTTTGTATATTGATGGAATTTATCAGGCAGTCTGGGAGGGATCTTTTCCTCCTCCTCTTTAGTGTGGCTGACAGTGGAATCCTCGTCCTCCATTGGTTGAGCTGCTGAGATCGTGACCAGTCTCTCCTGGATGGTGAGAATCTGACCCGAGTCACTGAGTGAGTGGTCCGAGGAGACAGAGCTCCTAGTGGATATGGTAACGATCCTCTCGGGTATGGTGACAATCTCAGGTTGACTACTAGTGGCACTGTTAATGCTGGTCTCTACTGATTCTGTTACTATTTGGAAACAAACAAGAATGAATAAATAAATCATTTTTTCCACAGAAAAAACATAGGTGAGAGATAAAAAAAGATGTTGAAACACAAGCAAGTACCTTTAGGAATAATGTTACAGTTTTATCTTTTTTAAGATGAAAAAAGGCATTTATTTTTTTATGTACAATAATGTATAAATGAATTATTTTTCATAAACTGATAGACAAGCTTAATTTAGTTCTCTTCATTCAGAATACCTAATTTTTCTGGCACCAAATCCTGTCTTTCTGCTTGTCCCTTACAGAACTCTTCAATATAGCTGCCTGTATCATCATCCTCATGAAGAAGAATTTTCTTGTCTCTGTATACTTTTTCAGGTGTATGCCGCTCTACAAAACTAGGCTGAGGAAACCCTTCAGTTTTCCTTTGTTTTTCTGGTGTATTTGGTTTCTGAGGTTGACTGGGATGTTTTTTCTGGGGAGTACATTGTAGAGTTATGATATCTTTGGGGTTGTTGCTTACAGGTTTTGATACAGAAGTCTGTTTAACTGTCTTTGAATCTTTAAGTGACTTTGAAGTAGGCCCTTTAGCTATAGATCCAGGCTGGCTGACAGTGGAGGACTTTGAAGTTGCTGAGTTTGGTCGACTAGATGGTTTATGAACATCCGAAGCTCCACTGTGTGTTCTAGAAGTATCTCCTCCTCTAGAACTCCCCTTAGATTCTGTTGAAATTCTGCGTATCCCTATACTGCTACTCTGTGCCTTTGATTTACTTGGATTAATCTCTGGTTGTACATTCTGAACTTTGGGGGATTCCTCTCCAGTATTTGTTTCCTCCCTTGGGCTTTCATAAGGAGACTTAATTTCTCTAAGCAGTTTGGAAGACACCTTCACTTTAACAGGTCCAGAACTGTTGAAGTTTTCTTTTCCATAGGAATATTTTGAACACTTTGAAATGTTGCTTGTATTATCAACACTCTGAAAAGTAACATCATCTAGAATACTTTTCTCCCCCGGTGCTGCTGTGGTGGACCTGATCAATACATCGCTGGCTGTTGTACTGACATCAGAGCTGTGCTGAGATATATCTAGCTCATCAGTCTCTCTACTGTGAGATGCCTTAGTTTTCTGAGATCTGTCCTCAGTTTGACCGATTCCACTGTCTGGTACTTCTGATGCACTCTTCTTCTTCGATCCTGATGATGACCTGCTGCTTATTGATGATTGTGATCTGGAATATAACCAACAAACTAACATTAGAGTTTTTCTATAACCTTTTATGAGAATGAGTGTTTGTATATATATTTCTGTGGTCAGCGATCCCAATTTTTCACACCAGAAGTGAGCTACAGATAATAATGATCTGAAGCTATTAGTCATAAATCCTGGAAAAAAATTGTTGTGATATTCAAAAATGCACAAGCCATTAAAGATTGCTAAAACTGTGATGTCATTGTTTTAACTGAATGTAAAAGGAAATAGCATAGGCGTCTGAACTGGGGCAATATGGGGGATTTACCCATCAGGCCATGTTTTTGGCAAAGATTAACCCCCATTTCAAATAGCCTACCCTTTCAATTGGCTTTTGACATTCATGAATAGTGAATACATCCAGGGACCTATAATAGGCTTAGTAATAGTATATAGGTCCCTGATACATCATATCTTGAGATTAATTTATTGTTAACATATCAGGTTTGGTAAAAATAAGATAATTTAACATGAAGCACTTACCTGCTTGTTCTATCTAAGGCCTTAACAGCTGCGTCTGTCGTTGACAGCAACTCAAGCATACCCTCCATTTTCTCTATTCATAGCGCATTTCACCGCTGAGGAAATTCGAACGCATATTGCTATATTGCGAAATGCACTTACTTGCTTGATTTTCCTATAAAACTTCACATTTTTATAAATACTTATCCGTCAAATCTTCATAATTATCGCATACGATACACTAAATATTCTTGATATTTTTTAAATAACCCTATATTTTCTAACACCCGCTGCATTCATATCGTCAACAAAAATATTTCTTGAGTTTTGAATAAAACGCGAATTTTCATTGGTGCATTTTCTAGTTCATGCTTGTCGTAAAATGTTGATCAATGATTTTACAGTAAAATTATTTACCTATTTATAATAAATATCATATATCTATATAAAAGATAAATTATTTATTCGTCCTACATTTACAAATTTCGTAAATCTTTACATATTTCTACTTTTATAAAATGTAAATATACTTTATCCAATCAAAATTCCTTATATCGAAATTCGGTTTCGTATGAATCATTTACGGTAGTAGAAGTATATGTTGAAACTTGTCAAAGGCACCCACGTGGGAAGGTAAACAAACCCATGCCGTAGCATTTTGGATGTACTTACAATGATTTGACTCATTGTGATCACAATTCTATGACAATATTTAAAAGAATTTGTTTTGAACCGAAATATTTTGTTACTCAGGGAAAATGTTTAAATCATTCAATGTCATTTCGAATTTGTTCAATGAATGAATCCAAGTTTTCAGCAAGATGAGTGTATGAAACACTGATATCAACATTTCGCAGTTTTTTGAAAATGTTAAAGTTACTAAAGTAAAATGCAAATAAAACTTCAAGGTCAAGGACTTATCTGAATGAATGGGGACTATTCATTATATTTGCAAAATTTTACTTAACTTAACCTTGGTCTTGTCACGTTTGGTGCCAACTAAGTACCAACAATTTTAACCTTGACCTTGGAGTTTAACCTATTTTTAGAAATCTAAAAGCTTGACTACATCTTTTGATCAGATTGTGCTGGAGCTTTCAGATTTCACAAAATGTGTTTCTTGTAAAAAGACATTCCTTTTGGCAACAAATGTTTAACTCTTTGACCTTGACCTAAGAGGTTGATCTACTTTAAAAAAAAAACTTTAACCTTGGTCATAATTTTTTTGAATGATTGCATGGTAATATGGCTTTCTTATATTTCACAAGTGTCTTTCTTGTGACAACACCTATGGGTATCTTTATTTTTGCTTGCATGACCTTCGAGTTTGACTTGCATTTAAGATACTTTAATCTTTGCCATGAACTGTCATATAGGAGCATCAGTGTTTAACAAATACATCTTTTTACAGATAAATATATAGAGCATGGCAGCACAAGAAACACAAGAAATAGATACTGAGGCTGCAGTTAAGCAGGTTAGCTACTTGTTAGAGTATTTCTCATGAACGTGTTTATACTACTATTACATCGCAACAAAGTTGGAGGGTATAATTAATGCTCTTATGAGTATGTGTTAGTATTTTCACAACAAAAGTAATAATTTATAAAGAGATTGATGTCTGCTTTGCAGTGCCTTTGTGATGTAATTAGCAAAATTTTGAATAGCAAGTTTGTGTGTATGCAAAAAATAAGTTTAACAATGATGTGTGAAATTTCTCTCATTTTTTTTATTTGTAACCCCCCCCCCCCCCTTTCAAAGGAGGGAGGGCATATTGCTTTGCTACTGTCTGTCGGTCGGTCCACAAAGTTTTCATTCTTTTTCTTCACAACTAGTGCAAATACTGAAATGTAATTTGGTTAATATATTTATCATAAATTAAAAATATCTAGGTCAAGTTTTGTTTTGGGCAGATTGTGCCATTTTTGACAGACTTATGCCCCTTGGACTTGGAAATTTTATAAAACTTTTTGCAGTTTCCGTTCATTTTCTTTGCAGAGGTTGCACATACTGAAATGAAATTTGGTATACAGATTTATCATATGAATATCTAACTCAAGTTCTGTTTTGGGTATGGTCGAGCCATTTGACAGATGTATGCACAGTCCGAAAAAAAATCCAATTTATATGGCGGAGGGGGACATAAGTGTTTTACAAACATCTCTTGTTCATTTTTTGAAAATAGGGAATATTTCCAACTATAATTAAAGAATATATGTGGTATTTCTAAATATAAGTATGAGCCCCTTATTATGTGTCAGTAAAATACATATATTTAATTTATTTGTTTCACTCCAAGCTGGACTAATACTGAGGTGTTTTGATTTTCAGTTTAAAGAGTTTATTGGAGCATATAATAAAATAACACAGATGTGTTTTAAAGACTGCATTCATGATTTTACCACAAGAAAAATTTCAAATGCTGAGGTATGTTATGTTTTGGTAACTTCTATTTCATTAAAATATGATATGTGCATGTGCACCTAGCTATGTGTCTAAAACATGATAGAGTATATATTTATTCCCTTTTTAACAATCTCCGATGTTGATAAACATTTCTTCTTCAACGCATACAGTTTGTCATATTTTCCCAAATTGCTGCAATTTTCGGATGAAATATTTGAAAGTGAAATTTTGATCCACTCATCATTTATCACAGTTTATTTCTGATTTCAGAATAGCTGTTCCCTAAATTGCTTAGAGAAATATTTGAAGTCCACACAGAGGATATCTACTCGATTCCAGGAGCACCATTTACAGCATACAGATGACTCACCATACAAGACAATGGCTGGAAAGAGTTGATGATGGCCATTTTACTAAAGGAGGACATTTAACTAGATTTGTTAAGATCCATTTTAAGGATCGTTGTGCCCATAATGACAATTGTAGAGAGAGATGGGATGTCATCACCAATTCTTCTTGGATGCACAATTGTCTTAATTATGGAAATTTATATATAAAGATGTATGAATTCTTTAAAAAAAAATTGCAAAATCATGGAATCAAGTACACCAAAATATTGAGAAATGAAAATGTTAGGCATTTTTTATGGATGTGAAATGATTGAAATATGTGACATAAATTGTCAAAAATATGTATTAATGTATTTCTTGTATGTTCAAGTAAAATTGTCTTTCTTAACCCTTCAGGTCTGGGACATTTTATTATCTGATCAAGGGGAGGAGAAACATACTGTTTTTATCAGTTTTTATGTCCCCATAAAAAAGATTTGGGAAGATTTGTTGTAGGGCTTACATTCTTTTTACCTTGTTCAATATCTCTTTTTAGCTTTATCAAGAGTTTTCTGTCTAAGCTGTTATTTGTCTATGGAATTGTGAGTATGTGCCTTGATGATGATAAAAGATTCAGGAAAACTTCAGAAGCTTGTGGATCCCAGTTTGATTTAGGAGAATCTAGTGCTCTGTCTTACAGAGCCTGAGCTGGGAAGATGCCTAAGCCCCTATGTTCTGAAGTAAAAATTGATCCTCTCTTCACACAGTTTGCTTGACAATGATCCCATAATTCTGGAGTTGAAAATTTAAAAATTATTAACATGTAGGTTTTATTAAAACACATTCATAAAGATTATAAACCTCTCCTTAACCCTTGTTTAAAAGAGCAAAGTTTTACATCAAACAAATGTTCTCGTAGTGTCTTTCCCTATGACTGTATCATCTACAGAATTCTGGTCCAAGTAGGATTGATTTAAAATTACTCGATGGACCTTCTCCAGAAACTTCAACTGTTTAATTGGCCATAATGTGTGGGTTCCATCAAGTCTCTGAAGCATACCTACATGGCCAATACTACAGTAGTTACTTATAATGAACTTGCTCCAAAACTTGAGACCTATTCACTTATTACTCTCATCTAGACATTTCCAGCATCTGAAGCAAGTGTATATATCTTTATGTACATCTTCATCTCTACAAGTTTAAGCATCATAGAAAGTTACTGATATTAATGAATGAGACCTACTCCAAAAAAATTAATGTACTCTAAAACTTTAACCTTAACAACCACTCATTTGAATAAGAGGCCCAGGGGCCACATCGCTCACCTGAGCAAATCAACTAGGAAAAAGCACAACTCGGATAAGAACTGAAAAGTTTACTGAAAGGGGGGGGGGGGGGGGGGGCTTGAATTTTA
>PRKT01000241.1:161579-173619 GCA_003671525.1 Saccostrea glomerata
GGCTTTAATTTTAATTCTACTTGAGAATGCCTTCATATTATAATACAGCATATGACTTTGCTGTTCTTGATAAAAATGATTTTTTTAAACATTTTCTTCCTACATATAACTTCATAAAAATTTGAATTTGATTCCCTATTGTTTCCCTCCCCAAAGGGCCATGATTTGATTAAATTTATATCTTCAATACATGAGGATGCTTACATGTCATTATAACTAAACATAGCTTTTCTGTTCTTTGGATTTTTCCCTTTATTTTTCTATGTAAAACTTTAATCCACAATTGTGGCCCCATCCTACCCTTGGGGGTTATGCTTTGAACAAGTTTAAACCTACACTACCTGAAAATGCTTCCATATAAATACTATTATCACTTATCATGGCTTTGCTATCCTTGAGAAGAAGATTTTTTAAAATAAATTTTAATGTAAAACTTGGATCCCCCATTGTGGCCCCACCCTATCCCAGGGGGTTCTGATTTGAAAAAACTAGAATCTACACTACCTGAGGATGATTCCAAATAAATATCACTAATCATGGCTTTGAAGTACTTGAGAAGACAATTTTAAAAGATTTCCCTATCTAGTCGTATGTAAAACTTTGATCAGCCGTTTTGGACCAACACTACCCCTGGGTGTCATGATTTGAACAAACATGAATCTACACTACCTGAGGATGATTTAACATGAGTCTCATCTTTCCTGGCCCAGTGGTTATTGAGAAGAAGATTTTTAAAGAATTTTCCTAATATGAAAAAATTTGATAGGCCATTGTGGCACCACCCAACCCCGGGGGGTCATGATTTGAATAAACTTGAATTTACACTTCATGAAGAAGATTTTACATGAGTTTCAGCTTTCCTGGCCCAGTGGTTCTTGAAGGGGAGATTTTTAAAGATTTTCCCTATGTATTTCTATGTTGAATTTGATACCCCATTATGGGTCCACCCTACCCCTGAGTGTCAGGATTTGAACAAACTTGAATCTGCACTTCCGAGAATGATTCCACATGAGTTTCATCTTTGTTGGCCCAGTGGTTCTTGAGAAGAAGATTTTTTAAATACTCCTCTATATACTCCTATGTAAAAATTTGATCAGCCATTGTGGCCTCATCTACCCCTGGGGGTCATGATTTGAACAACTTGAATCTACACTACATGAAGAAGATTAACATGAGTCTCATCTTTCCTGGCCCTGTGGTTCTTAAGAAAAAGATTTTTAAAGATTTTTCCTATATACTCCTATGTAAAAATTTGATAGGCCATTGTGGCACCACCCTACCCCCGGGGATCATGATTTGAACAAACTTGAATCTACACTTACTGAGGATACTTCCACATGAGTTTTATTTTTCTTAGCCAAGTGATTCTTGAGGAAAAGATTTTTTAAAAATGCCATTATTTTTCACTAATTATCTCCCCTTGGAAGAGGGTGTTGCCCTTCATTTGAACAAACTTGAATCCCCTTTACCCAAGGATACTTTGTCACAAGTTTGGTTGAAATTGGTCCAGTGGTTCTTGAGAAGAAGATGAAAATGTGAAAAGTTTACAACTACGACAATGACAAACAACGGACAAATTTTGATCAAAAAAGCTCACTTGAGCCTTGGCTCAGGTGAGCTGAAAAAAGATAGGTTAGATGCTGGTAGAGTGTTATCTCCAGATTATCATCCATGCAAGTTGGGAATGGTCTTGTTTTCCAAATCTTATACATGTACAGGATTAGAATGCAGCATAAGCTTGACCTTTTTTCCCAAGATGATCAAGCTAAAAATAACTTGAGCCTTTAATTGGCTGAAGTGCACAAAAAAACTTTAAAACATAAGTCTAGGATATATTTATTAATAACCATTCTACAGAAACTTTTTTCAACACTAGCTGTCATACATACAACACTAGCTGTGATACATACTAGCTAGTATTCAAAGAATTCCAATAAATTGTGGCATTGGTTTATACCATTACCGTTGCTTAATGACAAGCAAGTATATACCCATTGATTCATAATGCATGTAAAAAAGTGTATGTAAAGAATATTAAAAAAAGAGTCCACAACTCGTACATCAACAGAATCCCTACAGAATACATCTATTATTTGCAGTAAATGTCATCATTCTATATGGTAACATCATTCTATGGTAAACAAAAGCAACAATCTCTAGAAGCAACAATTATTCTCAGCCATAACCAGATTTTATATAAAAATTTTGCTACTTGTATATGATATAGACTATGTATACAAATTCAAATACAAATAGATATCAATAAGCAAGCTTACAGGTACAGGTATGTAGCAGGATGAGGAAAAGTTGGACAGGAGATGTCGAATTGGGTAATATAAAGTAGTAATGTTCGTTTTGTTTCAAATTAACAAAGGACTACCATCAGCCAATTTTACCACAACTTTTACAGGCACCTGTATCTGACAAGTATTTAACCACATGTGTAAAAAAAAATGCAAAGCTTTAACAGTTTCACTAAAATCTATATCAACAAATTTTCAAAAGTGTAGCTTGAATACATTGTGGAAAATGAACATTTTTTTCTTGTTATAAAAAAATCATTTAACAAGCAGCACCTTAAACTTACAGTCAGAAAAAGCAAGCAAGCGATCCACACAAAAGTCTTATACAAAATGTCTTCCTGTAAGAGACCTTCAGCATAAACAATAAAACTTGACTAATCTGGATGTTGTCTAATCCATCATCTTACATGGACTAAGAAAACAAGGTCTTGAATACAAAACATTCATCACACACTGATATCTGCATACTGACAACAAAAACAACAGCTCTATATGACTAGACATTTTTATAAAAACAAAATTCGTTACAAATTTAATTTGATCATTTAATGATTTCTGATTTAACAGTAACATATCTTATAAGGATTTCTAACAAACTATAACAATTTACTACATAAAAATTTAATAATTGATGAACATGTGTTGTATAAAAATTTATGGTGGCATAAAATTTCAAAAATAAGGACATTCATAATTACTTCATTTAGTACTCAATATTTCTTAAGCTTTTAACAATACAAACAACTGTTACAAAATTATTTCAAAATAGCATAAAAGTTTCATAAAAAAAAATTATACATGTTCAAGTACCGGTACATAGATTAATTAATACACTGAAATGGTGACAAAAATTAATACTTTCAAATTCAGAAAATTAAAGCTGTTTTTGAGGAATTTACTGAATTTAGCATATTCCAGGGAACAGGAACAACATGCATAGTTTAACAAAATATTGTATACCAAAAAAAAAAAATGTATAAGTAAACCATGCAGTTAAAAGGATTGTCAAGGACAGCAGAATTTGCTTGGTTACTGTCATTTTTGGTTATGTCCACTTTTAATTGCTATTGTTTTTTCAAGCAATGAAGGTTTAATGTATACATGTAACTTCATTGTAAGCATGAATTTATAAATAACTATGTTTGCTTTAATTATATTTTATTGTATTGCATGCTTTGATCGGCAATCTTTTTTTAACTGGTAGCATAAACCACCCTCTATTGAATATTTTTATCCAGTAAACGAAATATCCCATTTTCATATAAAAAAAATTCCCATTGTGATTTTGTTTAAATAATGGCCACAAACATATATCTTGGATATGCACTATAGAAAGCATTTTGAATGCACAAAACTATCATTTAATTTTTTTTAAAAGCAATCAAGATGTAAAAAAAATTTTTTTTTTCAAAACCAGGCTTCAATCAATCAAACGTTTAATGTCTCAGATTCATAAGACAGTTTTATCAAAAATTGGATGTAAAAAAAATCTATCTCGCCTAAAACAGGATGTTTCAATCAATCAAACATTTAACCTCTTAGATTCAAAAGACATTTTTATCAAAAATTGTGTTGTATGAAATGATATATATAATATAACATAAAGAAATTGATACATTAGTCATGAACATTTAAATAACATTGAATAAAAAAGAGTTCAAAACACAGCCTAAAGAATACATTTATTAATCATCAGATCCCTGCTATAATACTGATTTTTTTTAAAACATGTTAATTTACAACAATTATCAATAAATTGTCAAAACCATTCAAAAATTAATAAAGGCCTCTACATGACTGAGATGATCCACAGTCTGTATTTAACCCACTATTAAGGGCCACTCAGTCCTTCTTTGTTCCGTACACAGTCTGATGTTTGTTTACGATGGCGTCTACGATAGACGGATCAAACAGGGTGGATGTGTCTCCCAGCTCATCAGGTTTATCTGCTGCAATCTTCCTCAGTATTCTCCTCATGATCTTGCCAGATCTTGTCTTAGGAAGTCCAGGAGTGAACTGAAATTAATTTTTATGATTGAATGGATAACAAATGATAACCAAGCTCAAAAGTCCAACAGTGACAATTTAATCTTAACATTGAACATTATATTCAACAGTTTTCTGGGAGACAGTAACATTTGTTTTATTTCAAATGACAATAGTACCAGTAATTGCTTAAATCTGACTTCACATTACATGAAACTGAATCAAATTATAATTTGATTAAGTTTTATTTCTAAATAAATACTCATAGATATTGACCTTCATATCAAAACTACCCAAATAATGATTTTTAACACTGGAGCATATTTACCAGAATTTTATCTGGCTGTGCGAATGAAGAAATCCTGGTTTTCACCATGACTCTCATCTCCTCCGCTAACTTGTCATCAGCCTTGTGAGACTCACCCTTCAGAACCACAAACGCATAAATACCTAGAACGAAAAAAAACCCTCAAACAAAGTCAATAATATCCACAAACACAAAAATACTTTTTAAAACCCCACTACGTTGCAATCATTGTAACACTTTGCTTATTCTCCTTCTAACTTTTGATTTCTCACTTGAAGCTTGATCTTGAGTTATTTCCCTTGGACTACTTGCCTTCTCCCTTGACATCATGAGGATATCCTACCACAGCTGATTCTGCTATTTCTTCTTGGTCATCCTTTAAAAAAGATTTAAAAACAGCATGATCAACAGCTTCTCTGACTCATGTAACATCATCTGAGCAGGTCAGCATAAAGAGCTCGTGATTAAAATACTGTAAATTCTTTATGAGCAGTTTCTTCCTAATTGTGCTAAATGCAATAAGTAAGAAACTAATAGGAAGGTTAAGTCATAAGGAAGGTCAAAGTCAGGATATTATGCATTACTTTTTTTTGTCTTTGTAACAGCTGTGTACCGGTAATATGAAAATATCTTTAAAAGATTTCTTTGATACAGAAATAAATGAAAAATGTGGTGAATGAACAGTCATGGGAAGAATGGACATAAAAGATACTAAATACCTTTGCATCAAGGAGGAGCACAAAAACCTTAAAAATTATTTAAAAGCACCTCAACATACCAGTACATCCTCAATTTCCGCTGTTCCCAGTCTGTGTCCACTAATATTCAGAACATCGTCCATCCTTCCTGTTATCTGATAGTACCCATCAGCTGTTCTCCTGGCTCCATCCCCACTGAAGTAATAGCCTAAAAATAGCATTTATATAATAATAAAAAAATGAAAAGGGGCGAATTTATAGGGAGAGACAGGAGGAATTATGAGTAACCATGACATACCTGGGTATGGATTAAAATAGGTGTCCAGAAATCGCTTATGGTCACCGTAAATTGTACGGGCCATGCCTGGCCACACTGACTTGATACACAGGGCACCTTTGGCATCATTGCCAGCTACTTCTTTTCCCTAGGTATTACAAAAATGTTGATAATTATAGTATTACTGGGCATTTAGTAAATCAATTACAGGAAAACATCAGATTATTAGTTCAGAACTCCTTAACAGATTAAACTATCACTTACAATTCTCACAAAATATTGAATGTTTAACGGGAAAAAACTTAGACAGTATAAAAATTGTATGTAAATGCTAATGTACAAATCCTACATTCTGATCCACTAGCACAGGAGCAATTCCATAGAAAGGCCTCATTGGCATGGCTGCCAGGATTGGGGCGCCCTCCTCTGAAGGTCGGGGCGTGATGCAGATTCCCCCAGTCTCTGTCTGCCACCAAGTGTCCACCACATCACATCTCCCCTCCCCCACCACATCACGGTACCACTCAAAGGCTTCATGGTTCAGTGGCTCCCCAACTGAAAAATTAGGAGAAATATAGAGATTGTAAGTTAAATTGACATAAAATAATATATCCATATTTAACTCAGAACAGTTATTAGGAAGATTTATTTCCCCTTACCACATCCTAGCTTCCTTAATGTTGACCTGTTGTACTTGGTGACAAATTTGTCCCCTTCCTTCAGTATCATTCGTAGAGCTGTAGGGGCCAGGTACATGTGGTTCAACCTTAATCTCTCGGTCATCTCCCAGTATCTGCCTACAATGGGTTAAGATTAATCTATTATTGCGGGTAAATGTGTTAATCCATGGTAAAACCATTGCTGTTAACAATTCATCTCCCACGGAAGAGATGCATTTCATTTCATTTTAATTGGTCTAGTGCTTCAAAGTTAGTACATGTATATATTTTTACAAACTTTTCAGATGTAATATACAAGAAGCTGGAATCAGAAAAGTTGTGTCAGGTACGTAAGCTAAAAACACATACAAATTGTAAATGGAATTTTATTTGTCATGCAAACTTAGTATCAACTGTATAATTAGGCAGTTTTATTTACTTTTTGTCTATGTTTACTTACCTGCATCAGGGTAAATTGGGGTACTTTCAAACAGGACTGTGGTGGCTCCATTAAGAAGCGGTCCATACACCACATAACTGTGTCCGGTGATCCAACCAATGTCTGCCACACATCCAAACCTCTCCCCAACTTTGTAGTCAAATACATGCTGTCAAAACAAAGTAAATCATTTAAGACAATGTCTGCTGAACACAAATATCTAACCACTCAGTACAAATAAATTCATGCTCAAAATCTAAATATCAATGAAACTGTTCAACAAGTTTTTCACTCTGGATATTGGTACCATGGGTAAATATTGAGTTCAAATGTTATAAAAGGTCAAAATTGGGAATCCTCAGACCATCTTACACTCTAAGTTATACATGTATAGATTGTATTTATTCCAGAATATGTATTAATGTTGAAAATTTTGGGGGTTTGAGGGTTAGGGAGATGGGGACTATACAGGTATATAAGGCACAGTTAGAAAATTACCTTCTGAGTCATCAAAGCATACAACAGGTACCCAGCAGTGGAATGGGCGATGCCTTTGGGTTTTCCTGTGGACCCCGAGGTGTACAACATAAACAAGTAATCTTCACTCTCCATCTGCTCTGGCTCACAAATATCTGACTCCTTGGCCATTTCCTGAGGAGAATACAAATCTGCATTTAATGTATTTATGTGTACTTTTAAAACTGTTTTCTTATTAATACTCACATTGTAAGTACATTTCAGTACATTGTACAAATACACAGTTTGAATTTTAAAGGCATTAAAAGCTGCAATAACTGTTTCATAACACCTGCCCAGTAAATAATACAAAAATGAAGACACTGTTTGTTTTTTTTTCAAAGGATTATCATTCAATATTGTTTCAAATAAATGTCATGTGAAATGTAAAACTTTTAAACTATAAATTCAGTTTGCTTCTTCAACCATGAATTCAAATCTCTCTTAACCAGTATTTTTTCCTCAGATGAAGACCCCATGATAATAATTGATTTTATAGCATACAAATAAATTGTTATTATATATCAATCAGAATATAGACCTCATCCATTGAGAAGTCATTCTTCCCCAAGGATCCATTTCCTGTCCGTTGATAAACAAACACTCGTTTGACACAGGGACACTGATATACCGCTTCATCCACGGTTTTCTTTAGCGGAATGGATCGACCACCACGTACACCTTCATCAGCAGTGATCACCGTCTCTGCATCGGCTTAATTGATAAACACCACAAGTACATATTAACATTTAATTCCTTACCCTAACAAAACCGAAGCTGCTCAAGCAGGTTATTAAACTGACATAGAGGGTTTTCATTTCAGGATACAATTAAACAAATCAGTGAGTTAAATCTACCATCTAGGATTCTTCCTGCCAAAGCCTCAGCACTGAATCCAGCAAACACAACACTGTGGACTGCCCCTATCCTGGCACACGCCAACATGGCAGCTATGGCAACAGGGGAGGTTGGCAGATAGATGGCAACTCTGTCTCCTTTCTTCACTCCATGGTTCTTCAGCATGTTGGCGATTCTGTTCACCATTTGTGATAGTTGCCTGTTGTAATGAAAAAAAAATTGTGAACATAAAATCTTTCAGACACTGAATATATGTTTAACTCAACTCAAAATTGACAGAGAATCTATTTCAGAGCTCAAGACTGACAAAAGATCTACTATACATGTACATATGTACTTAAAAAAGCGACCTTCATTTTTTAGGGGCTTTGGCGTGGACAACGGAGCACTAATTTATGAATACCGCTAAAATAATTTATAAATACAATATACAGCATGGAAGTGTGTAGTGCTAATTCATGACTATGCCAATAACTGATTGACCAGTGATTGCGCTTAATTTTGAATATGCTAATATATGTACTTGTACAGTATTTCAGTACTCAAGACTAGCAGTAAAACTATTTCGGTGCTCTAAACTGACAGTGAATGTATTTCAGTCCTTGAGACTGACTGATGATCTATTTCTGTAACACTAACTTGTATGTGACATGCTCCTCTGTCCCTGGCTCGTCTTTCTCCCAAATCAAAGCATCGGAATCTCCAAGACTGTCAAGATGCCGATCAACACAATTCACTGAAAAAGTCAGAAATCACATTGATTTTGATTAAGAGGTTTTGCTCCTCATGAAGATGTTTTAAACAATCAAACTAAAATATTAAAATTTGGAGAAAAAAAATATACAGTCAAACTTCATTATCTTGAACCTGATGGGGCTGAGAAAAAAACTTTGAGATATCCGAGATTTCAAGATATCGAAGGTAAAATACTTAAAGAATACCGCATATACTCGCCTATAAGTTGGTCCGCCTATAAAGTCGGTTGTATTTTTTTTAGGTTAATTTGAAGGGATTTGCCATTGACCCACTTATAAGTCGGTATAACTTTTTGCTAGAATCATATGACATTTTAGATTAATGGACTGATGTTTTTAGCTGTTAATTTTTATTGATATTTTTCGAAATAACGCCGATATTTAGTTTTAAATAATTAAGCTTGATTAATGCCCAAAATAAAACCATTACAGTAAGTGAATACTTGTACTACATGATATGTATCATCTTTGAATGCATAAACGAATATACATATATAGGCCTTGTTATCTTCAGCAACTGTCTGAAATATATATGGAATGCTGCATTTCACTTTATAGAAAAATACCAATATCTTTATGACTCGCCTTTAAGTCTGTTATAGTTTTGGTCTAAAATTTAATTCCCAAAATAACGACTTAAAGGCGAGTATATACAGTATGTGGTATGAACTTCCGTATCACTTCGACATATCCATGGTATTTGAGATATCAGAGTTCGAGATACTGAAGGTCAACTGTAATACATGTATATAAACCCTTTATTCAAACTCAAGCATTTTCTTCATGTTTTAATTTTATCTTGTTCTCTTGAATCATAGAATATCTCGTTTTTTCTCAGTCCCTGGTTTGCTGTATCTGATAAAATGTTGAATTCCCTATGAGGTGATTTATGCAAGAGGGGCAAAACATGAACACGCAGGAATGTACACTACTTTAGATTGCTTAAATAAATCTGGAGAAAATTAAAATGTGAAAGATTTATGCATAACAAATAACATTGATAAATCACCTGACTGAATTAGGTGATTTAAACATGTTAAATTTTTTTTTTTATTATTATTTATCATGTTTATAAGGACAAGCTAGTCTAGGATCAAAGTACACATTTTAAGCTTAGATAAATCACCAGGAAGTATTAGAAAAAAAAACATTACCAGTATTTTCTGGTTTTAAATATTCAGGCTCAAAGTCTACTTCATAAAATTTATAAACTTTGTAATTCACATAAATTTTGTGAAACAGAAACAAATTCTACAAGTAAATGTTATATGAAAATTTATACTATGCACTTGTATCAGTTACTTTATCACTGCTTAATCGATAGGGCTGGAAAAAATGATTATTTTTTAATGCTCAAAATGTTCTTTTTAAGCCAATATAATATTGCCTAATTTATTATATATATGATGAAATTTATGCACATGTATACCAGTACTAATTTGCACTTGATCGTCTTGCAATGACATCTATGAAAATTATAAATTTATATAAGGTAATAGTTAGGTACGGAACAAACCCTCCCTAAAAAGAAATTGGAATGTTTGTAATTTAAAATATTGTCACAAGCAACATACCATGTCAACATTTATACCTTAATTCATTTCCGTTATGCAACATCATAAAGATATCTATATAAGCATGCACGCTAAATTTGCTCTATGTATTAAAACATGGATAAAATTAATGCAGCATCTTAAGCCTAGCATCACTTCTGGTAGTGAAATCATCTATGTAAGAGTAAATGGGCGACTGAAATATTGTTTGTTTGTGGAATCTCAGTTTATACATTCTCATTCGAAAGATCAGTCTCCACGTCCCACAGTGGGATTCGAACATGCGACATAAGGATCAGCTAGCTCCTTAATCCGCGACTCAAGAGCAGATGCGCTAACCACTGTGCCATATTGACAATCCAATGGCAATTTTACTCAATTGGGAATTGTTCAGACTAACATTTTTAACTATCTTTTCAAGCTATGGTCCAGAGTTCGTTCATTATAAGCCCTCAATCGCCTTACCAGCCAAAATTGGAGAGGATTATACATAAATTGGCGATGATTTGTGATTATGATCGAGTTAATAAAGATAATGATATCCATAAAAGGTAGCATTACAAGCATTGTTTAAAGTATGAAGTACTGGTTAGCTCTTAACCTTCCATCCCTGTGTGAATTTATGACATTTATTATCAATTACTGTTGACCCCTTCTTTTCCTACTCTCTAATTTGTGAACTCCATCATTTTTATCAAAATTTGATACTGAAGGAATAACTTTGAGAACAAAATATTACATAGAATGTACATATATAAATATTATAACAATTGCATATATAGTTTACTAAAATCTTTGTTTACCCAGCAGTTTTCACGTTATTCAAAACCCTTGAAGCAACCTGAATATAGTTGCATATTGCCCTTTAATTGACAATTTTTTATCAGATTCAATTTCAGATTATTATGAAGTGAAGTTGACATAAAAATTCTTAATTAACACATTCTTATAATAATTCAATGTGAAAAACTCTGGCAACACGTTAGTCGTGATATAATACTGAAAATATAATTACTTAAACCTCAATTCTGTGTCTTAAAGCCCCTTTTTGGCCTTAATTAATATTGTACGTGCCAAATCAAATGAAGATACCTGATGCATTCAGCTGGCCTCCCAAAAACCATCGTATATGCCCCTTTCTAATATCACAATCCTTAACAGTTTCAAAATCCCTAGCCCATTGTAATCGAGATCTGGCGAGTGTGCTCCAAAACCTATCGGGATTCTCCAAGCTGAAGTTATAAATTTGGTCATGACCCCGCAGGTTTTGGTCATTCTGAAATTCGGGGAATTTCGTTGTCAGCTGTCGTTGCTGCACCCAGTGGATGCATGCTGATGTCCTCGCGATATCCTTTGCACTGTAAGGGCGTACAAAATATTTGCTCAATAGTGATCTGTACTTCTTTGTGCAAGCCATTTGAGTTTCACTACCTCTGCAAACTGGACAGCGATAACTTCAGTCACGTGACTTTTTGACCATATATATAAATTACTGTTACATACTTAAAATCCATGTAATCCAATGTCTTAAAATTACGTATCAATAACAGGGTACAATGTTGAACATGTCAAGCAAAGATGACAAAGTTTTTAGTGCATTTTACGCACTTGACATTGTTTTTTTGCAAAGCGAAAGTAGATCACATGATAAGACTTCGGTCACATGATTTGAAGATGGCAGACAGAACA
>PRKT01000241.1:183952-205130 GCA_003671525.1 Saccostrea glomerata
CTAGCTGCAGATCTGTAGCGTTATGGTTTTATATATTTGTCTTTGACCATAACGCTACAGATCCCGTAATGCAAAAAAAAGTGCAATTTTCGGCGCAATATTTTTTGCGCACTTTTGGGGAGAAATTCTCCACTTTCCAGCATTGGTCAATTGACTACCTTTACTCCCTAAGTCTAGGCACATTATTTAACTAATCTGTATATTTTATCCATCTCCCAACCCTTTATAGTCATCTCTACAAGTGATAAACTAGCTTGATCAAAATTATTTGTTAGATTGCTGAAAATTCACTTCAAGCCAGTTTATTGCCTGTAGAGACAACTATAAATGGTTGGGAGGTTGATAAAATATACAAATTGGCTACAGAATGTGTTTAGAAATAGGGAGTGAAAGTTAGTTGATTAAACAATGCTAGAAAGTGGAGAAATTCTCCCTAAAAGTGCGCAAAAAATATTGCGCCGTAAATTGCACCTTTTTTGCATTCGGGGATCTGCAGTACGTGTTATGGTCAAAGACAAATATATATAAAACCATAACGCTACAGATCTGCAGCTATATCAATCCACCAACATTTTCCATGCATACATTTTCTTTGCAAAAGTTGCACATACTGTAATGAAATTTGGTATATAGATATAAGAATATTTGAGTCAAGTTCTGTGTTGGGTATGATCAAGTAATTTTTGACAGAATTATATTCCCCTGGACTTAGAAAATTCTAAGTATAAACTATTTGCAGTTTCTGTTCATTTTCTTTGCATGTTTGTCCAAAGGGGAGGGGGCATAAGTGTTTCATTAACATCTCTTGTTTTTTTGTTTTTGTTTTTTTTTTATAATTTCTTTCTTTTACCAAGACAATTTTTGGGGAAGAGTTAATTTTCTTTAGATACCCAATAGCTATGTATGTATGTATTCAAACCATGCTACAATATTGTGCCAAAATATGATTGTGATATTAATATAAGTTTTATTTTTTTTTTTTTACTTTTGGTTGTTTTATTCAATAATAGTTATTGTCAATATTAAAATGTAATGACAGGTTAATCTTCAAGTCACATTTTTTTTAATTATTAATTTGCATGCATGCAGAGAATTGCAGCATCAACTGCAGTTATATCAATAAAATCAAATTTAGGCATGTTAAGAAATACCAATCATTTCTTCAATGGAGTTATTTATGGAAGATGTACAATATTACCTTATTTAAGATATTCATGAAAATGTAAAATGTTTAATATTTCCTTGATTTCTACATGCTGGAATTTTTTTTTAATATCAGATATCTAAAAGCATCCGCAAGGTGAAAAAATTAATACAAATAATTGTTTAACAGTTCAATTAAGTACAACTTCCTCTATAAAATCAAATTTCTGTCTTGAAGACATTTTTCATAAATTAATTGTTGTCTGCGAAATGTATAGTGAATGACTTGTCCAAGTCAGAACGCATCATTTGGCGCTATTTTACCCTGCCATGCGCACACGGTTGTTGTCTGTTTGGATACACAACACGAATCTTTCTTTGCGCTGTAAAGCCTAATATTTCCAAAAACATGGCACTGCCAGTAAATGGCTGTGCACCCCTTAAGAAACCTAGACTAGCACCCACAAACCCCGTAACTGTTGTCCTGGGATCACAATGGGGAGATGAAGGGAAAGGAAAAATTGTTGACATGATTGCTGCTAGTGCCGACATTTGCTGCCGCTGTCAGGTATGAATTTCCGTGTTTTTGCATGTTTTAAACTTTTTATGTACTATTTGCTTCCAGGAATGTTAAAGAATTATTTGAAATATGTTTTTCATCATTTTGTGAGCGTAGAATTGCTAAACATTGTGTGTAGTGTTGGATCTAACCTTGGCCGACCTTCCACGCATTTGATTCAGCCTTTCAGGGGTAATTTCAAAACTCGAAAATTGGAGTCGACTTTCATTCAGACATGTATAGTCACATAGCTTTTTAATGAAAATTGTTATTATTTTTTTTTTTAAAGAAGCTATAATGTTATGGATATTATACTTTTATAAATTGGAATGATAATCGTTTTAATGTTTTTGGATTCATTTTGGAACACAGATTTCAAAAAGTATTTACTATAATACTCATGTCTGGGTTGCATGCCTTTCTTTGAATGAAACTTTGTTCATGGGTTTCAGAACTACCACGAATGCCACTTTGCTGTACTATTGATATATTATGTATTAGTAGGCCTCTGTTATATTATATAGGACAAGATGTGTGTGTAGGTGTTGGCATCATGTGGTTGCCTGTTGTCTTTAGTTAGTGGAGTAGAATAATGCTGTGAGCAATTACTGGAACAAGTGGCAATAATTAGTGACACCTGTATAAAACAGGGTATATGAATGTATATATATATATATACAATTGTAGCATTTTATTTTTTTTTTCTCAGATACATGTTCATAAACACTTTAAAATATGTAATTATAATATTAAAAATTGTAATGCTTCATGAAGAGAAAAATGTTTCCTGAGATTTTGACAACTTTTTTTTTCATTTCTGTGGAGTAATGACAAGAATATCCCGGGGTTTATCAATGCTCAGTTTTAACTACTCAGGGATTAATCTAGGGCACATTTACTTAACCTATATTTGGTGTTTTTCCCCTAGAGAAAATTTCCCCTGAAGATCTATTGTTCCCCTTTTGTTGAGTAAAATATTCCCTTACAATAATAAAAACCTCAAATATTTCTTTTTCCTTCATAAAAACTGAAAATTTAAAGTAAAATTGCTCAGTATTACTATATGAGAAATATGGTTTTACTTGGCTACTTTATGGCTTTATGCCCTTTAAATGGTCATAAAAAATGATGGAATTCATTTTGATCCAAAGCAGGGCTTGCCCTGCACTCGTTCAAGTGGTTCCCACACCCGGGCTGTTTTTCCCAATTTCTCCAAAAAGGGTAGTTTCCCCCAAAACCTAGATTAATCCCTGACTGCCAGGTATTGGAAATGGTATAATTAATTTTTCTCTTTTGTCAATAAGAAAAATAAATACTATTTTAGATTTGAAAGATTTTTCCATTATAATTATGAAACATGCTTTAAGCATAACATTACATTTTAATTTTTAAAAAAAATTTGTTTATGTCTTTTCCTTTTCAATTGATTTGAGTAAATTTTGTCAAGTTGATTATGACATTCAATTTATCTATTAAATTTGACCAAAATAAAGGCATTATACAATCATAGGGATAGAAAGAGATATATAGACATAAATCTAAAATTTGTTTTAAGTGTGATCCTTCTCAGGAAATGTGTCATATTAAAATGCAGATTTTACTGGTAAAGAGAAGATATCATTTATAGACTAGTAATAAATTTAAAATTTCAGTAATTATTATGAAAATTTAAGAACAATACATGAAATATAAAAATTGATTTTTAAAGTTTTGCTTTAATTTTTTTTTTTAGGTTGTATATATATATATATTATATATTGAATTATCATGATGATGTACTGGGTAATTATTTATTTGAAATGTCTAGAAAATCCCCCAGACTGGAATGATTTTCAACTGCAATGCAGAATCCAAAATAACCTATCCCCAGGCACCAGTCCTAAGTGATTTTGAACTCTGGAATTAGTTTTACTTTTAAAGAAGTATTTATGGGAATTAACCAGTAGTATGCATGTATAGTACATACAAAAAGGAAATTGAATGAGTGCCAGTTTTCTAGCATTAGGTTCATGTATGTTGATTTGTGTGTTATAAACACCACACTTTTTTTATTCATCATGTTTATGAGGGTTACTTAAGTCAAACTTGATAATACTTGAAAGAACATTGCCCTGAATTATATGTAAATATAGTAATCAGTGGAAGTTATGCAAGCAGATTGCATATGCTATGCCTTAATTTATTGCTATAAAAGATTGAGATTTTATTAAAACATGCATGCCCAAAATGGCTTGCCTAAATAAAGCTCTAAGCAGTTGTTTAGATTTCAGAATTTAAAATGCTTTATGAAATTTTATTTTTAAAACTGGACATAACATCTCCTTGAAGATTTGATAGTTCACATGCAGTCCCAAACTTTTACATGTATTTCATTTATAGCAAATTCTAAATTAACATACGGCATAGTGCTACAATGCCAAAAATTAAATTTCTGAAAGAAAATATATATTGTTCATGAAAAGATGTATAACTTAGTTATAATTTCATAATCATTATTTTTTCTTTATTTTTGGTTAAAGGGAGGTAACAATGCTGGTCACACAGTTGTTATTGAGGAGAAGGCCTTTGCCTTCCACCTACTGCCGAGTGGAATAGTCAACAAGAAGTGCACAGCCGTCATCGGTCTGTATATGTACCTGGAGTAGGGTAGTTTAGTATGGAAGCATTAGTCATCTACTATGGCAAAAATTGTTGCTCAAGGTCATGCAGTGGCAATTGATAGAAATGTTTTTTAAAAAACTGATAGTCCCTAAAAATTTTTAGAAACATTTTTTTCTTCTTTTTTTTTTTAATCTTTGTAAACAAAGATTATTTCTTATACAATTCACAGGGGAAACTTTCCAACCAAGTGATTTTTGAAGTTAGTGTGGATAAAATAAGATTTGTATTGAAATTTTATTTTCATAAAAGGGGATGTTTATCTTTACTCAGAATGAAGATTTTAATCAGTTATATAATGCCTCTTCAATTTCATAATTGATAAAAAATAAGAATCGCAAAATTTAGTGTAGGCTTTATTTAGGTAAAAAAAAAAATAAATAAATAAAGTCGAAGAGTACCACTCAAACCTTAAGCCATGTTTATTTTAGCAGCATCATTCTTATAAGCAAAGTCACACATGAGTTATTGTTATTTGACTACAAAGCTTACTCAATAGGATAACTCTATAGAATTAATGGACTCTGTTTGTACAATATTTCAATGCAATTTAAACCAAAATATTCAATGCATTTAATATTTTTATCATGGACATGAATATATATCTTATTATTTTCTCCTTAGGAAATGGGGTTGTGGTACATCTGCCAAACTTGTTTGAGGAAATTGAAAAGAATGCTGAAAGAGGAATGGAGGGTTGGGAGAACCGACTTCTGATCTCAAACCGAGCTCACTTAGGTAGAGTAGGACTTCATTATCAATTTGTCACAATGTGGGCCTTGTAGTAAAATGGATTGTAAGAGAAATCCTTGACCTATTGTAGGGAAATAAATGTTATCATCAATTTTTTCATAGATATGCTTAATGTTAAACCCATTCACAGCAATAATTATTTGCAGCTTGCTGTATTTTTGTATGTACTTCTTGACATAAAGCCTCAGAAATTTTTCCAGATTCAAAATGAATTCCTATCTTTTTAAATACATGTACCCAGTACATATGTTGTAAATTTAAAATTATGATAAAATACTTTGAAAAAAAGTTTTATCATCACATATTGGGAAAAGAAAAAAATTGTGTTGTAAATGAATCTATGGCAGTTCATAAGTTGACAAAATTTCTCAATGGTGAAGTAAAAGGATATAGGCTGTATATAGGCAAGTATGTTTCAGTAATCTGGAGGACATTATAATAATCAAGGCAATTTGCTTGAGAACCCAAGCATCCAGAGTAACAATGCACAACTATATTATATGAATGACACCAAAGTCTGTAAATGAAGGATTTTGTGCATTATCCCTAAGGATACAAGACGTCAAACTATATTTACAAATGCATGCAATTTCCAATATATAAATGGTTTCTAATACTTTGATGTGAAGGTCGCAGATACAATATAGGGATCTATGTTCATGAATTATAAATGTCCCTTTAATCTAAAAAAGATTTATGAACTTGTATATATATTTTTTTTAATCAAGGAGATTGATTACGATGATTGGTCTATCAATATTTGATTGAGTTAATCATGGATTATTTAGACTGAATATATTGTATATTTCAGAGAGGTCAAATCGACTTCTCTGTCTTATTAGAAATGAAAATTTTGTATAATTTGTTAACTTTGCTTTTTTTTTTATTTCTAATATTTTCTTTTATAGCTGTTTTATTCTTCCTGTCCTTTTCAAGGCTCTTAGCATTTTTCAAACTTAAATTAAATAAAAAAAACAAAGCTGACTTTTCAAATTATCCATACAGAACCTTAGAAGGAAATAATTTGAGATTGGAAGATTATACTCTCAGCTGTATGAATCCATGAAGACATTATCAGTAAATGGATTAGAAAGACCCTGTTATGCATTTTGCTCTGATAGATATGTTTATTGATTAAGTCTGTACAATTTATGTTATTCAATTTCAACATGTTCAATGCATGTTTTTCAGTTTGAGTTTGTTCAGTTGAATGGAAATGGCTCTTTCTCAAAGGAAAACCCCCCAGATAAATAGGGTGGGATTCTTTATTTGAAACCATTCATTTCTAAATCCTTATGGATGAATTTTTGAATTATGTGAAAATCCAGATTTGTTTAAACCTTGACACCCATTTCAGTTTGTTGGGACAACCAAAGAGATGCAAAGTTTTATGGAGAAATATCTCGCTTACTGTAAAACCTACAATGTTCAAGTTTTTTCCTTTGGTACATGTAGCATCTTAGGGAGAAAGACTGTTTCTTTGTGTAACCAAGATAAACTATAGGCCCTAATATTTTTAAAATATGTAATTTCATATACTCAATACAGGTTTAAATTATAAAACAGATATTGGACCAAAAGCAAAAACAATCACAGTTGGATGAATTACATAGTGTGCTGCAAACTTAAATTGATAAATGATGACAAATCTAATTAATTAACATGAAACCATATGCCTGGTGTTAGTGCTTTATATTGTCAGAAAAACTGACAGTGTAAGGTTGTTTTGTAATACGAGTGTGTTTTGTTTTCAGTGTTTGATGTTCATCAGATGGTGGATGGCCTACAGGAAACTGGGAGGGGCAAGAACATGTATGTATTGATCTTATGCCTTACCATGGATATGGACAGGGCTCATAGTGTTTGTCATGTCTATCTCTATCCTGTCATCTTTCCCTTCAAGTCATTGGTCACTCTTTGCATATAGCGACACTTTTAGATCTCGACCTCGATTTTCTTAAACCACAAAATGCCATTCATTAGAAATTTAATGCATGTTGTTGACATGTGCAATGTGACAAGTTTATATGTAAAGAGAAACCAGTCAGTTTGTAAGTCCAGTTCTAAAAATAATTTAAGGTTAAATTAAGTTAAAACTTTATGTCTGGATTATCTAAAGCTATGAGGAGGTCATCAATTCATGTATCCTGTCTATGTCCTAATGGTTTTAAGTGTAAAGTTAAGTAAATAAACCTTTTGATAAAATTCAGGTGTATAGTTCAGGATTGTGATTACCTTTTGAAAGTGAAACCTTGAAGACCATGTGGGCTCCTAACTTTTCAACTTTTAGTTTTACAGGTCAACAATTTGACCCAGGCACGGCCATTAAATGTTGATAAAAATTAAAAACAATAGAAAATTATGAATTTCTTAAGCTGATTTCTTTTAAATCATGGTATCAATATGTTTGCAGTATTTAAATTTTTGTCAGGTTTTCTCTTCTTAAAAATCTTGATATAATAATATTTTTCATTTCATTTTAATTGAATATTGCATCTCATGATATTTTGTCTTCTCTGCATTTTCCATACTATATACTGAAACTGTCTTCCAGCCAGCTCTGAGAATAAAAAAAAATAACTTTTCTAATTTATTGAAAAAATTACAGCATTATAATACAACACACACAATTTTGGATGGAAATGGCCATAAATTTTGTAGGAGTCAAGGGAGACAACTAGGTTTTGTTTAACCATGCAACAGAAGCATCTATTGTGTATTGGGGCATATTAAATTATGTACATGTAATAATTTTGATTCTGATCTTTTATTGTGTGCATTTGTCTGATATGATAATTCAAATTCTATTCATGAATAACTATAGTCCTGATGGAGTGTCTCACAGCCATAGCCGATTATTAAACATTTCTTTAAGAACAATCTCAAACATTTGCTTACTTTTCATTAACTTCAAAGGAGATTGCAAATTAACTACTTCAGTAAATTACCATGCTTGAGCGTTTGTTAAAAAACTGAAAGTACATAAGATTTCAAACTGAAATGCGATTATGTTGCGGAAAAAAAATGTTCGCCATGTGGGCAGTGAGATTTTTAATTTCTAATTGCCAACAGCAAAATTTACTTGCATATATTTACATTCAGTGTAATTTTCCTTATGAAATCCATTAGAAATCCACGACGTTCAAATTTCTATAACACACGCGAAACCTTGTCACCGCGCGGGCTGGCCTCCCAAAAACCATCGTATATGCCCCTTTCTAATATCACAATCCTTAACAGTTTCAAAATCCCTAGCCCATTGTAATCGAGATCTGGCGAGTGTGCTCCAAAACCTATCGGGATTCTCCAAGCTGAAGTTATAAATTTGGTCATGACCCCGCAGGTTTTGGTCATTCTGAAATTCGGGGAATTTCGTTGTCAGCTGTCGTTGCTGCACCCAGTGGATGCATGCTGATGTCCTCGCGATATCCTTTGCACTGTAAGGGCGTACAAAATATTTGCTCAATAGTGATCTGTACTTCTTTGTGCAAGCCATTTGAGTTTCACTACCTCTGCAAACTGGACAGCGATAACTTCAGTCACGTGACTTTTTGACCATATATATAAATTACTGTTACATACTTAAAATCCATGTAATCCAATGTCTTAAAATTACGTATCAATAACAGGGTACAATGTTGAACATGTCAAGCAAAGATGACAAAGTTTTTAGTGCATTTTACGCACTTGACATTGTTTTTTTGCAAAGCGAAAGTAGATCACATGATAAGACTTCGGTCACATGATTTGAAGATGGCAGACAGAACAAGAGGAATTTGAAACGAAATTGGATTATGCTCAGATCTGTTCTATTGGCATTTGGAATTGTAACTGGACTTTCAACATCAACCATTTTTACACCATTATGGTTGGATTCAATGGCTGTCAGTTCCACGAATGGCACGATACCCGTCAACAAAAGTGGAAATACAACGTCACATGTGATAGACAATTACGCTGTCATATTTATTGTAAGCATTATTAATTTTGTTCTCGCAACAGTGATATTAGCGTCAATCTTATTACTCGGAAAAGTACTAAATGTGTTTCAAGCAAAAGTGAACTCTGGCAAAAGAGACTTGTTTTTTGTCGGACTTGCTGATGCGGTGTCTACCATATTTCTCGTATATGCAGCCAATGGATCTCGTACTGCTCCATATTTTCAAGCACTTGCAACTAATTTTGCAATACCTGTGACATTCTTGACAAGGTTTGTTAGACTACAGATTGTATACATAAATGTAAATCTAGCTCCTTTATCAGATATACATATGTGGCAGTCAGCCAGGTTCGATCGCTGGTGGCCAGTTAGCTCAGTCAGTAGAGCACCTGACTGGAATTTCAGGGGGCCCGGGTTCAAATCCCAGTCTGCTCCGCTGCATTTTCTCCTCTCCCGTTACATTTGGTGCCATGCCATTCCCTGGAACTGACACTGAAAGGCCCGTCAGGGATGAGGTAATTGGGTTGGGCTGGGTCTTTGGAGGACCAAAGACCTTTAAGGAGGGGGGAACGTGGCGGTCAGATAGCTCATACGGTAGAGCACCTAAACGGAGTTTCCGGGGGCCCAGGTTTGAATGCTTTATCAACTGAGCTGTTTGGCCACTGATGATCAAACCTTGCCTTATATCTCATTCCTCACTCTGTATTAAAGGTCTATAAAATTAACAACACTATTATTATACTTTTGATAGATACAATTGACTAAACTTAAGCTGGCAAATAAGAACTTAAGCATTTGTTCAATGAAGACAAAATTTTGTTTTAAATGCTCCACTAATGTTACTTGTATGCTACATTTAAAATGATATGAAAAAATAAACCTCAAATTATGAATATATGATTAATTGAATTAACAATAGCTCATTTAATCACCTCGATTCACCAAACCTCGATCAAGTTCTTCATTCATTATCCTTTCTATGTGTAATTACTCTATGAGGTCTATCAGTGAGGTTTAAAATACTACATGTACCTGTACAAGTTAAAACAAACTGTACATTTTCATCAAACACTGTTCCCATATCATATGGCAGCTCATAGCCAAACTCAATAGTTTAAGTTTTAGCACAAAAGTAGATCAAACTCCAAGGTCAAGAGGTCAAAAATGGTACCCAAAGAAAGATCTTGTCACAGGGAATCATAATTATGTGAAAAAGAAAAGCCCTAGCACCAACCATTCAAAAGTGAAGGCTGAGGTTAGAGTTTTACAAAAGTAGGTAAACTGCCAAAGCCACATCGCTCACCTGATCAACTTTGGCCATTCTGTTTATCAGCTTTACCCTTCTAATAATTGTGACCCCACCCTACCCCAGTGGTTATTATCTGAACAATTAAGAATCTACTCTTCCCTTGGATCTTCCAAATATCGACGGACAACAGACAAGCTAAAAAATGATAGAAATTTGTTTCAAAAGTAGGTCAGACTCTAAGGTAAAAGGTCATGTGGTAAAAAATGTTGGTACTCACAAGAACGATCTTAAGTTACATGGAAATCACACATATGAAATGTGACAGCCTTACATAGAGCTCAACATTTCAAAAGTTACAGGCAAGATTTAACTTTTTTGCAGATAGCTTGACAAACAGACAGATAGACGAACCAAAATCTATGCACTTCCCCCAAATTTTAAACCAGGGAGCATAAAGTTAAGAACTGTGTTTGGAAATGCTGATGCCCCCATATGGCACTTTATGACAACAGTTTAAATTTTTCAAATGCAAGTCAAACTTCAAAGGTCAAGGTCAAAAGATTAAAGTTGTTGATACCAAAAAGAATGTCTTGTCACAAAGATAACACCTTCTTGCTTGCATTCCTCATGACAAGACCTTTCTTTGAGTACCATCAAATTTGACCGGTTGACCATGGAGTTTGACCTACTTTTACAAAAAATACCACACTTTCACCTTGACCATAACTTCTGGTTGGAGCTTGGGTTTTCATGCTTCACATGTGTATTCATTTTGACAAGACCTTTCAGTGTGTATAAATATTTTTGAAATGTTGACCTTAGATTTTGACAGACTTTTCAAAAACTTTAACCTTGATAAAAGCTTTAGAACTGCCAGAACTAACACTTTCATATTTCACAAGTGTATTCCTTGTAGCAAGACTGACCTTTGGGTACTAACACCTTTGACCTTGATCTTTGGAGTTAAACACCTATTTGAGAAAATTCAATCCTTACCATAAGCTGCCATATGGCTGCATCAGTGTTTCACAAACACATCTTGTATTGTATCGTATATACATGTATTGGTAAAATTATTTAGGTTTGGAAAGAAGCTTCTACAACTGGATCTTTATATGTCCCCATTTTTCTCTGCATCAGCTGTCTAACAGTTATTACAATTTATGCATTGTACAATTATTATGCCCCCGTAATCAAAGAATTTATCAATTTATGCCATGTCTGTCCGTCTGTCTAGCTGTCTTTTTTTTTTGTCTGCAAAAACTTTAACCTTGCCCATAAGTTTTGAGTGGGTGGGGCTATGGTTTTCATATTTCATGGGTGTATTCCTTGTAACAGGGTCTTTCTTTGGGTACTACCAAGTTTGACCAATTGACCTTGAGTTTGACCCACTTTTACCAAAAATATCAAATTTTAAACTTGGCCATAATATTTGAACATTCACACTGGTATTCATTCTGACAAGGCCTTTCAATGGATAAAATATTTTTGACCTTTGACCTTGACCTAAGAGTTTAACCCACTTTAAAAAAAACTTCAATCTTGGCCATAACTTTTGATCAATAAGTACTTTCATATTTAACAAGTGTATTCCTTGTCAAAAGACCTTCCTTCACCTTGGAGTTTGACTTACATTTGAGAAACTTCAACACTTGTTATAAGCTGTCATATGGGGGCATCAGTGTTTTCACAAACACATCTTGTTTAGATCTTTAAGTCCTTACCATGATGATAATGAGATAGTTTGCTCCCTCTGAGAAATGTAAAAATAATACAACAGACAATCGCGTCAGAAGCATGGCTAGAATGGTTATCCCTGAGTACAGGTGTGTGAGGGAGGGGCAGTCTGCAGCACCCACAAAACACTCAAAATTAAAACTCAGTCTGAAAACAAAAACACCACAGCTTATCAACAGGGCTAAGATATAAAACAGAAACAAAGAAACATATTTGAAACATATAAACAATACAGTCATTAAAATAAACATTACAGTAATTAACATGATTAAATATCCTCTCGTTAACAGAAATACATGTACATGTATGATTGAAATGTAAAGTTTATGTAATTTAAAAGAATAAAATTTGGGAAATAAATCCTGATAACAGTTCTCTCCCCCCCCCCTTTAATATGTAACAGAAATTTACTAAACAAATTAAATTTTTCGAGTCAGAAGCTTATGATAAATGGCAAAATATGAGAGCAGCTACATTTAACTTTGGTATTCATTTTTTAAAGAGAAAAAAGAAAAAAATCATTCAACAATCAAAACTAAAAGGACACATCATACCAATCATATTTTATATATCATCCCCAAATCACCAAGTAAGCAGTAAGTTGAAAAAAACTTAGAATAAATTCTTTTCAATTTACCTACAAATATAAATACATGTACATGTATATCAACATGATGGAAATACTAATGGCATCGAGTTAAGAAGGTAGACTTTATATGAGAAGAAGAGGTCTTACCCTTTCCAGAACATGTTGATGGAGGCTGCATCACCAAATCCAGGTATGAGATCAGTCCAGAAAAGAGCTAACAGAGATAGGAAACAAAATAAGTAAGACCAGAACATTATATACAGGGACTCCAGTGTAACGTGGTCTTGTTTTCCTGAGGATTTGGCAGACTTCTCCAAAACAACATTCACTATGGTTTGTGGAATCTGAAAGTAAAAATTCTCACAGATACTTGCATTTCCTTTTGAAATGAGGTATGATCAATGCATTAGTTATAAAATGTAGTTCTGTAATTATAACATTTTATTTCAATGTAATGGTGCATTTGTATTATCATTTTGTGATGTGTCCTAATAATTAGAAATAAAATTCTCATTGATAATAACGGAAAGTTACGGCATATACATGTACCTTTCTTTAACTTATCCAATGATGAATATATACCGGGGGTATATGGAATTATTTTTAATAAAAGAAAAATATTAACTGGAGTAATTCCTCAATATAATGTTTTAAGATATGGCTTAATAAAGAATTATAAGGATTGTAACAAAGGTAATTGTGTTCCTCAATGCATTTTTCACTCCTTTATATTTGGTACGTGTAGATAGACTAAAGCTTGAACAGTGTTGAAGTGAAAAATATACATGGATTGTATTGAAAACTTTAAATTGCAGAAACTAATATATGTTCATGTAGTATCTTAAGAGTAAACAATTTAATTGATTTCTAAAATATATAAATTATATTATTACAATTGAAAACATCAATCATATTTTGATGGAATATTTTTTCTGAATACATGTACTTACAAAACCCACAAAGTAGCATAGAGGCCATAGAATCCCTGCAATGCCAGAAGCTCCACCGTCAACTTTCTTTGAGGATTCATTTTCTAGATTTGGAAATATGCTTGGTATCAGAGCAATAAGCTCTGCACAGAACACCATAACAGCTGAGATTGCTTTCTGAATAGAAGGTTTCCTTCGAAGAATGATAAACCTAGTATATTTAAAAACAAGAATAAATATCAAAAATAGTTAACTTAGGTACATGTAGTATTTTAAACCTCACTGATAGACCTCATAGAGTAATTACACATAGAAAGGATAATGAATGAAGAACTTGATCGAGGTTTGGTGAATCGAGGTGATTAAATGAGCTATTGTTAATTCAATTAATCATATATTCATAATTTGAGGTTTATTTTTTCATATCATTTTAAATGTAGCATACAAGTAACATTGCTCACTGGTTCCAAAGAAGAATGGAAATATTTCCAATGTTAATGCAAAATGGCTGAAAACAGACAAAAACAGATTGCATTAGGTCACCAAGTTACTCAGGCAACATAAATATAAAAAAAATTTTTTTTACTGTAGTATGTTTTTATTATAGTAATGATTTTTTAAAAGATTATTTTTTAACATCACTTTATTGAATATATTGATTGGTAAAAGAAGTAGCAAACTGATCATGTAGGTACATTTCAACAATGTCCAGAATAATATCAACACTTCAAACAGCATACAAAATAGACTTCAAGTACACAGTATCGATTATAATTCATATTGGCTGAATACAGCTTTAAAATAAATCATTATGCAAAATCTAAAACATAAGCTAACATCACCTAAGTTTAGGACATAAAACCAAAAAATATTTAACGAATATTCATGGACATATACGCATTTAGATCTTATGAAAATTAACCATAAATTGTTCTGTGCAATGTGTATAAAAATATTAACTTTTTCAACACCCAAATTGAAATGATGAAGAATTCTTAAAACTGAATAAAGTCAAGGAGGAGACTATAAAAGGAGTCGAGACATCATGGTAATTTTAAATAAATGGGAAAAATAACTAGGTAAGAAGTTTGACTCGCATAGTAAATCAATACTGACTTTTCATCTAAGTGCACAATAATAAAAAGCACCTTATTAGTCCATGTATTTTAGGAAGCAAATTTGAAGAGTATTATTTCATTTTTATAGGAATAAAAACCCCTAAAAAATTTAGAAAATTCCAAAATTTAAGAACTTGATATCAGTGATCTCTAAATGTGAAAATACTTGTAGGAGAGTCCTCTGCCAAATATTGGAGGAAAAGGTGCAACTGAATAAAAAGTGTCAATATGTGGCTGTAAAATTAAGAGCAGAGAAGTTCAAGATAAAATCAGGAAGTTATGTTCTATAGAACATTTTATTAAGAACCCTTTCTGAGCAAATAGTACAAAATTTTCCTTAAAAATATAGTATATAGTACATGTTTTATGATCCAGCAGTATATATCTGACGACATGAAATATTACATAAAAAGAAAACAAACTGATAGATTTCAAAATCAACATGCATTGTTGCAACTTCAAAAACTGTGTTTTTAAATAGCTGTCTGAAAAGCTCAGGAAATTGAGCATCACTAGATGAATTTACTTAGTGCCTACTCCTTTCAACAAATGCCCTATTAGACCACATTTAAAAACAATTTAAAACTTGTTCCAAATCTCCTTTATGAACATGCAGCTATTTGAATAAATTTATAACACAGAAAATATAAATATGAACACAATGAATCAATACCCTCAAATCTGATTACAAATCGACAAAGATATAAAACATGTCTGTTACCCAATGAAAACATCTAATAACAAAAATTTTTATCTATTTTTTCACATTTAAAACGTAATCCCCAAAAATCTTAAAAACAAAAGTTACAAGTGTTCTTTTTATCATTATTTGAAAACAATAACAATTTGGTGATCACAGTCTGTCAATTAAAACATGATTAATTGGAATTGTCTTTTACAAAGTTTGGGAAAGTTCCACCACCACTTAGTATAGCGATAGTTTCTGTAAAGATATAGGTGTGGATTTCAATAATTTTAAAATATTCCCATGCTTCCCCCTTCACTGGTCAAACCCCAGGGGAAATGTTAACTGACTTCAATGACAGAGTCCCTGGATTGCCCCACTCCAATCCACTTCACTGAAAGAAATAAGAAAGTAGTGTTTAACAAGATGCTATTACAAATAAACTAGAATACTATCTACTGATTTACTAAAATAATACTGCAAATTACAAAGACCTTAATCTTGCTTAAATGTATAACAAGAATGTGTTAATACTTATTTCTGTGAGGAGTACAATAGATTACTTTTCAGTTTCTAAATTCTCTGACCTAGACATTGTCTACATGACCCTAGTTTAGGGTCATGCCATATCCTTTGACCATAAATAACCCTGGGGGCAAGTATTATTTGAAGTTACTAACCATGATAATTATGCATTTCCCTCTCACAATCTCATTTATAATAGGAAACCCTTTCTTACTTTTAATGTGATAGATATATACAGGTCCTATCTCAATGGCCACGGTATTTACCTTCTGGTCATAAGCAACATTTATTCCTTGTATACATGTAATCTTCAAGTATTTTTCTCTACTTGAAGTGTGCAAGCTCAAATGGTACAGTGTATATATATATATATATATATTAATTCAATAAAGTTTGACAAAAACATTTATTAAGTTTCAGAGAAAAACTTGGACAAAATGTGTCTGTAGACAGGCAGACACAGTGATTCCAATGTTATGCCCTAAATCTTGTTAGTGGGGTATAATAAACCCATCAAAAGATTTCCTAACATACCTGGCACTCCGACCAACTCCTCCACCTTGTGTATGTAATTCTGGGCATTCTGAGGTAGATCTGAGAAATTTCGAGCTTCAGCTGTGGTTTGTTTCCAGCCTGGTAGTGTCAAGTAATCCACCTTCACTCTGCAAAGATCCTCATCTAGAGCTATAATTACAGCAAGAAAACTTGAATGTGCAAATTAAGTGCAACAAAACAATCTATATAGGTAATACCTAATGCATGTTACTTTAAAAATATACTCAATATTTTATGCTTTTAAATGGGTAATTCATCAGCAGTTCTTATTGATTTATCAATTCCTGACCAAATTCTGATCCTTACATTCAATCTTGAGTTAACAAACATCTTATTCAGCCTTTCAAAATGGAAAAGGTATCTTCCAAAAAGAACATGTAATTTATTTACAAAATATCAAACCATTTCTATATTGAGAACTTACCTGGAAAACTGTCATAATTTTTCTCTCCATCTAGGTCATATGCTATGCCTATCTTCACTTCATCAAAGTCGTCTAACACATCAAGCTTTGTTATTGCCAGACTGTGGAAATTTAAGCGAGGTTTGTTATCAAGTTTTTGTTTTTCATCGAGAAAATTTTTATCGACATCATCCCAATTGACCTTACATTAATTATTTTGAACACCAAAAGCAACTAAGTTTAATCATAATTTTGAAATCAAAGTTTCAGAAAGACAAAGAACGAGGGCGCTTTTGATTGGCATTCGGCAGGAATCAGGGCGTAATTGAAAAGTGAAAATTTCATTGACATGTCACTTGAAATTTTTACATTTTTTTTATTTATCAAGTTCCTGTGCAACAGGAAAGGAAAATATTTTTCCTAAAATTGAGCTTTGATTTGCTAAAAAATAAATTGAAAATTGGCCACGTTTTTCTAAAATTGTTCTATTTCTGGGTCTTCTCTCCATGATTTTGAAAAACTATTTGTGTGTATTTTAATTCAAAGAAACAAATACACATTTTTAAAAATTGGAGAGAAGACCCAGACGACACAAAAAATGAACTTTTCCCCCCAAAATCCAAATGTGTAAATGTGGTGCTTCTTTGTCCTTTTAAAATCATCTGTTTATTTGTAGCAGTGATAGCTCAGTAAGTTGAGCTACCTGTTCAGTGCCCTTGAAGCAATAAGTTTTTGGTTCGAGCCTGGCATGGGGCGTTAATTTTTTTTTTTCATGCAAACAACCATTTATTTTGTCAGATTCTTTTTATGTACTGATGTATTAAAATTTTGAATTAGATAAATTTTGGTTCAGTTTGGTTCTCGAGCGAATATTCAATTCCGATCTTCTATTCTATAATGTACATGTACACATATCATGCATCTATGCATTATTTTTTTTTTTAGGTGTTTATTTTTTGTGAAACATTACAATGTTATAGTGGCCCCTAGGAAAAAAGGATATAAATGTTACAATCTCACAAGGTCTTTCAAACTAAATGAAAAAAAACCTGTGGACGTAAACGTTTGTAAAATCTGATCAGCTATGTTCAGCCAACCAAATCATGGACATTTAAACCATAAATGTTTCGTACAAATGATTCCTGCAGATCACACGCCAAATGCGCCCATTTTCTTTGTTATTGGCAAGCCCGACGCCATAAAAATTGCAGAATATTTACTGCAGTATACAGTTCTTAGTAGAATTCCAAGAAATGATATTTATATTTTTAATCTAGTATTGAAATTTTCATTGAAAGGTTGTTGGGCCCAAACCGTTGGTTGCAAAGGGTTTTCAAGCTTTTGGGGGAACCCTTGTCAATCATTCCCCACCCACCCTGAATTACCTATGATGCTTAATATCTGTATCAAAATGACCTTCTAAAGTGTATTTATTCCATTACTACAATCATATACAGTCCTACCAAAGTCTATGTCTAGAACATTAGACTGGGCTCCTTCAACCAATATTGTTTTCCCATCCTTGATGGCCTTGGACAGAATTGGAATTGTATCCCTCACAAATGGTTTGACTTTGTTGCGCAAGATCTGCAATGCAAATTATAAAGACTAGCCTGTTGTGTGTACTGAGTAACTACTGACAAAACATTAGGTTTTGCTGTACGTGACATAGTGACACTTTTAACTCCTACTTCCAATCTGAAAAACAGCCAAGTCACTAGTTTTCTCATATATGTATCTGAATTAAGATATTAAAGATAGCTGTAACAGTACATCATTCATTTTCTTTACAAGAAAGGTGATACAACATATCTCCATGACACAAAATTTTTTTCATTGTATCAAAAACTGATAGGTTAAAGTCAACAATGAAAATTGCTAACACATTACATATTTATTCTTTCAAACATCCATTTGTTTCTTTATTTTTTTCTATATGAGGAACTCGGAGGAAGCCTAACTATTTTTTTCAATATTGTTTCCACATGCACATAAACGTGTAAAATTTAGAACCATAATTTATATTGCTTTGAAAATTGAAATAACTGCATACAATTCTGAATTTCTTGCAGGCATAAATCCTTGAAACAACCAAGATTTGATGAATAAATAAACCCTGAGTTCTCAAACAAATGAAGGTCAGAGTAGCCCTGGTAGTATGCATCTCATAAAGTGGGTTATAGATCATAGACTATCCTAACCTACGTAACACAGAATAACTTGGGTAGCTACTAAATTTATTCCTTAAGTAGACTTGGAGGATAGATGGTATTTATGACTGGTCTAAAAATAAAACACCTGATTACTGTACACACAAGGAAGTCAATCTCTCTACCTTATATCTCTCTAGTTCCTTGTTGACGTCCACTTCTAAATCATGATGGTGACTCTTGTAGTAGTCTATTAACTTCCTGAATCTGAAACAAGAGTTGAAATACGTCCCATATTATATTAAGCGTATTTCTACACAAGTAAAATAAACATGGTAAACAAGTTTAATACTGTGTGAGAGATGCTAATTTTTAATTTCTCTGAGGTGTTAACAGGTGTTAAATTAATCTGTAAAATATTTTTTACATCTTAACACATACAGTTCATTCACTTCCCTTTACCTTGAAATATCCTTAAGCTACTGTAATGAAAAGAAATTGAAGCATTTTGGAAACACAGAATAAAACTTAGGAAGGTGTGTAGGAAACTGAGCCATACTTACTTTTCTGTAAATAAAGAGAAGTCCCCAACAAGATCACCCACACGTAAACCATTACGAGTTGCCTGACAAAAATCAAATACTGTGAGTGTATTTTTCAATGAAGGTTCTATTAAAATGCTTCCATTCACTAAATCAACTACAGGTGACTTAAAACTGTTCACTGTATCTTTTTTGTTTTTAAACTGACAAATTTTGAATTACTTAATAATTGATGCTTAATTGTTAAGCCAATCTCTTTATAAATTCACAAGTTTCTTATACATACATGTATGAATTGCTCAAATCAAGGAATAAAAAAACCCCTTGAAACCAGACAAGCTTTATGTTTTACATTTCCAAATAACTTCTTTCCACATTTTCCATTGTTCCTTTTAGAATCAACAACAGATTTTGCATACCTTAGAGGAATAAGCTGGACCAATTCCTTTTTTAGTTGTTCCAATTCTATTTAAAAAGAAACTTGCAACACAATACTGTCGTTTTCTAATACTAAGTTTATTTGCAAAGCAACTATTTTGTGCTGAGGTAAATGATGTATGCCTTAAGTAAATGTGTAAGATATAGACAAAAGTTACAACACTTACATCTTCCAGCTATACTTTATCTGATAATTTTCTGTTATGAAACTTCAGTTTGATTCAATAGAATAATTTTATCACTTCGTTGAGATTGTTATTCTAAAAACCTTTTTTTTTTTTTAAATTATGATTTTACTATGACTTTTAACTAAGTAACACCATGGACATTTATTGTTGGGTCCATGTACATATAATGTTTGTTATTAGTATATATTAATAGAATTCTTTGTGCTTTAACATTGTTTATGCATCTATGATGTTTGAATGCTAAAATAAAACTTTAAAAAGTTTAGATCGCCATATTTATTTTTTGCAAAATACTGGTGGTGGAATTTGGACAAATTTTGAAAATGACTCAAATCGAGAACGGATTTTTGTTGTAAGGTGGTTAAATCATCGTATTGACCTAAAACACAATATTCTCATATTAAATGATACAAATCTTTCTTGATATTTTACATTGGCAAAGGCACTAGCTAAATGCAATGAAAAAGATTGTGAAAATAAACACAAAATGTTTAATTTAGAATTTCCTAGTCTATTTAAGTAGATGAAACATTCGGGATTTTTGTTCGTTTCAGTAAGAACAGGGTAACAAGTCTAGCATTTCAATACTGCGCAGAAGACAGAGCAGGCATATTGAAACAGAATTTCAATTATTTTAATTAAGATAGTTTGTAATAACGCCGGTGTAAATTGAATAAATAGAATTAATACTTTAAAAACAATTTATAAAATTTTAACCCCTCTGTGTAGGAAAAATTTCGAATCATTTGCGCGTGCTTAAATAATTCAAACGAAAAATTCAAAATATGAATAATAAAGCGTAGTTGCAAGAAAAAAGTTTTAGGTTTGTAGCATATCCGGAAAGAATTGGTAATAGAATGCAAATTAATTGTAGCTATCAAATACGCTGAAACATAAAAATGAATCAGAATAGTGACTTCAGTATAACTGGGTTTTTTTTAACTGGTAAAATTTGTGGGGACCCCGAATGGCCCGATACATTTTAACAGGTTTGTGAAAGTATTTCACTTTGTGTGG
>PRKT01000241.1:205164-215715 GCA_003671525.1 Saccostrea glomerata
GGGGAGGGGGTGGTTGTTGCCGTGATTTGGATGTTGTTTAAGTAAGGTTAGTCTTCTTTCGAATGATCCCTGAGGCTTGTTCAACAGAGCGAGCACTAACGAACATTTCTATTGCATGATCAAGGAATTTTGACTAGCGCTCGCTCTCTCTTAACAGGCCTCTGGTGAACGAGATAGAGCATTATTCACTGTTGGGGTCAGTTGATGCTATAAATAGAATATATCGGTTGACGATACTTGTCTTTCATTGGATGCACTTTGATCTCTCGACCTAGTCACGTGTTCATTTTGGTGGGAATTTTCTGCTGTTTTCTTGTTACAAGTCGCCATACTGGAGGTGAGTGTGATATGTTTCCGTTGAATCATTTGTCTTGTTGACATGGATTTATAAATTCTTACACCAGGTGAGTTGTCTTGAAATAAATGCGATAATTCATGACCGTCCGGAAAAAATATTAGGATAAGAATTATGTACATTACTACCTGGAAGAAACAAGTACTATAACAGTGAAAAATCATTTGTTTTATTTACATGCAGTTTAGATGCCTGTACTTGTACATTTGTATAGCATGCCTTTACTAATTGGCATATCAGCGTCATAGACATATGGTGCACTCGATGTCTTCGAATTAGGTACATTTAGAAAACATACTTTTTTTGTCAGTAATTTTACTCGATCTTTTATGCTGTACAGCAGTGAAATTTAAATTAATATATTTTTTAACTATATTAGAGCTGACGTCATTTTTTCCTTTGTTTTTGGCTCATCGGTCGAAAATACCCCGTGTGCGGTCGAAGGTGAAATTTAAATTAATATATTTTTTAACTATATTAGAGCTGACGTCATTTTTTCCTTTGTTTTTGGCTCATCGGTCGAAAATACCCCGTGTGCGGTCGAAATTACCCAACACGCGTATCTTGTAAATCGAACGCATTTTTTTTCATATTATGACCAAAAATTTATACAAAATTGATGTAATCTGAAAGATAGAAGGTATTTCGAAGGTAAAATGATCAAGTTAAAGTTGTAACATAACATAACAGTGACATACTTTTACAAATCTTAAGTTCAAAAAAATAATCGGTCGAAATTACACCACCCTACCCTACTGAATGTTTTATACAAATACATAATTATGTATTTGTGAACCGTGTTCACAAATACCACAGTTCACAGTGAACCGTGCACACATAAATTCTGTGCAGTCCCTATTTCTGGGAATAGCACCCGTCTTCAAGCAATGTTGACTGTTGCTATGCTTCAGGGCATATGGCTTGATTATTCAGCGGGTAATAGTGTTTTCTAACAGATGTTTCTCTACCAGTCAGATTCAACTAATTTACATGAAAGTATAATATTCATAATTATCTCATACTCTGTGATGATGTACCTGATAAGTGTCAATTATCTCCTTTGATATGTCATGTTTGGAAGGTCAACATCATCAGGCAAGTCTCCTCCAGTTGTATCCACCATGTCCTGTTGGGTCCATCTTCTGTATCCACGAAGTCCAGTTGGGTGCATCTGCTGTTTCCACAAAGTCCAGTGGAGTGCATCTTCTGTATCCAACAAGTCCTTTTGGATGCATCTGTTGTCTCCTCCAAGTCAAGTTGAGTGCATCTGCTGTTTCCACCAAGGACAGTAGGGTGCATCTGCTAAAATTTCAACAGCTTTATTTCACTTCATGCATTTTACACTAAAATACCCTTGTCAGTCCCTTTCAACTAAGATTTCATTTTCTTAATTTCTTAGATTTACATTTTTATTCTGTTTCTTAAATTTTTGGTCTTTGATTTGTTTAAAATGAATGCATAATAAAGGTGACCACATAATAAAGTTTTAAAGGATATTTCACTGAAAAAAAATAAAATGACCACCTAAGAAAGATCTCTGCTGAATATAAAGATGATTACTATGAGGTTTGGCTGTATATATCATTGATTTGAAATGGAACATTATAAATCTATAATCTAACAATAATACTTCATTTCAGTTTTCTATATACAGCAAAACTCGTTTAGTACGAACACGGATATTGCCAATTCACAGTTATAGCGAAGTTATCTTGGATCTCCCGGCTTAATAAATTTAACGAATTCCTTATACAGATAAAACGAATTATGGATATAGCGAAGTAATTTTACAGGTCCCCGTGACTTCGTTTTAACGGAGTTTTACTGTATTTTTCAATTATTATCAATTCAATATTTTCTATCTTACCTTATCGATGATGGTTTAGAATTTGGCTTATTTCTCTTCATCTTTAGTGAATTGTCCAACTATAAAATACTAACAAAATTTTAAAATAGAGCTGAAATAATAGATTCAGTAAACTCGTTTGGTACAAACACAGGTATTGTGAATTCATAGATATAGTGAAATTATTTTGAATCCCTAGCTATATAAATTTTATGAAATCATTACACAGATATAACAAATTATGGATATAGCAAAGTAATGTCATAGGTCCCAGTGACTTCGTTATAACCAAGTTTTACTGTAATAAAGACCTCATTAAGATGGATGTTTTTGGTGAAAAACACTGTTTCCTCATTGTCCAACATTTCTAATGTTGATGATGCTAATGCATAACGCAAAGATGAACATTAGACATATTCTTAGGAATAATAAATGCAATAACAAATAAAGCTCACAACAATAATAATTATCAAAAATTCATAACTATTATAACAAATAACTAAAAATCTCAACTAAAGCAAATAGCTTAGACTCATATCTATAACAAATAACTAAACTCATAACAACTAATTAAAACTCATAACAATAACAAATAACTAAAAATCTTAACTAAAGCAAATAACTTAAACTCATAACTATAACAAATAATTAAACTCATAACAACTAATTAAAGCTCGATCATAACAATAACCACTAACTTACACTTATAACAATAACAAATACCCCGGTAATAAAATAAATCACATCAAAAGCAAATAAGTTAAGCTCCTAACAACTAAAACTCATAACTGCCCCAATAACAAATAACTGAAACTCATAACAATGTCAACTAATAAAAAACATTAAAAACATAATGTAACAATTTACAAATAAAACATGAAAATTAACAACTTTTACAACCCTCATAAACAAAAAACTATAATAACAACTCAATAAACAAATAACAATAATCAAAACCTAATGAACAAGTAACAACACATACTAACAAAGGAAACAAAATATAAATCAAAAAGTAAGAGCTAAAATAACAAAGAGACCTCACATCAAAGAAATACAAAAAAAACCTCCACTCCAGCGTTGTTGGCATGCTGTTCCAGTCCAATATGCCCAGCCTCCTCCTCAAACGATGAAGAGCCAGCCGCCTCAAAGTGCACCAACTCCAACGATGATATCCCGGCAAAGAGAGAACAGAGAAGATTAGACAAAGAAAAAACAACAAAACAAAAAACAAAAAGAAAAAACTACTATAAAAAATGTGTTGATAGTGGGGGAGGAGAGGGAAATGTTAGTACTAATAAGAAAGAGTGCAAAAATGATAATGAAACCAACTCACCTCTGCTTTTCCTTAGCAACTTAGAAATACCTCCACTCCAGCGTTGTTGGCATGCTGTTCCAATCCAATATGCCCAGCCTCCTCGTCCAACGTTGAAGAGCCAGCCGCGTCCAAGTGCACCAACTCCAACGAAGAGTCTCTACATGTAATTTTAGATTTTCCCGGTATAGATACTGTGGAGTTACTTTTTTCCACGGGGTCATAATTCCGTGGAATCTCAATTTCTGTTTCATCTGTGAGTTGAAAATTATGCATTTTTCTTAAACTGTCACTATATGCCTTACATCAAATTTATATAAGTACACTTGGACAAATTTACGCGGAAAATTTGTGACTGTGTACATAGCCTAAATAAAATGTATTTCTATCTGAATTTCATGTGAAGCATTCATACCCCTCAATGTTTGGCCAACCTACGTACTCCAAGCTATGATTTGAAAAATATGAATCTGCACCATACAGGGATAATAAAATCTATCTTTACTTTGGTGTTCTTGAGAAAATTGATTTTTCATAAGATGAGTTATGCCTATCAAATTGACAAAACTACAGATTTTTTGATTTATATTGTATCTACTTTTGTAATGCATACACTATAGACTGAACAATGATGTATTTGAGAAATGAATTTATTTTTGAAGATTCATGGGTTATGAACTATGACGCTTCACGCCGGCATATTTTATGATAAATATGCCATCGTGAAGCGTTATAGTTCATATACCTCATGAATCTTCAAAAAATTAAATTCATTTCTTATATTTACATTATTTTTCTGATGACTTGCCATAATTTTTCACCGTTTAACTGTCATTTTAAAAACAAAACAGTGTGCACTATATTTGTTGACTTTTTGACGTCAAGAGAGGTATTATGACGTAACAATGGAGATATTCATGCTTATTCGTGATACATTCCTAATATAGTTCATGAGAAAATATACTGCATTTTATTTTGTAAAGAATCATAAGGGAATTTATTTGAAATGTAAATATTCATAATTATACATACCATATAATAATTATACACCCTTCAAAAAAGGGAGGGCATAATGCTTTGCTGCTGTCTGTTGGTCAGTCAGTCTGTCGGTCCACCAAGTAGCATACCGGTTCACTTTCTTCGCAGCAGTTGCACATACTGAAATGAAATTTGATATACAGATTTAATTAATATAATTATCATAAAAATGTCTAAGTCAAGTTTTGTTTTGAGTACGATCAAGCTATTGATGGCAGAGTTTTGCCCCTTGGACTTGGAAAAATTCCAATTAATTGGAGGAGGGGGGCATAATTGTTTTACAAACATCTCTTGTTTTATATAATATTCAATGGCCTTAATTTTTTTTTTCATTTTATTCACAGAATCCTGTCTCATTTGAATGAAATAAATTGAAGTGAAGTTGAGCATGCTTTATGCCTTAAAGATGCACATGAGGGTGCCTCCTACATGAAATGATATAATCACAGTCCTGATATTTGGTTTCTGAACAGATGATCGATCGAAGTACCTAGTTTGACAATTCTGGAGTCAACGCCTTTCTAATTCCTCCATAATTGCTGCAGGAGAAGAGATAAATGATCTTTGCTTCGAGGTATGGATATATTTCATGTTGTTATACTATATAACAGAGACAAATGTTACAAGTTTTAAAAAGCTCTATATTTTTTTTAAATGTTTCAAACCCATTAAAAAAAGAGGAAGGGGGTTATTGTGAATATAGTCGGAGTAAAGTGATTGTCATGTTTCTGGTGTATAAGAGTGGCACTCTATTGATAATTTAATAAAAATAAAAACTATATGTTTTTGCTAATATTCTCCTAGACCCTAGGACGTGTCAGCTGACAAGGATGATGATCCCAAACTTTGCGGTGTCCAACGTATAAAATTGCATCAAAATCAATTTGTAAATAAATACCTGAAAAATTCAGAAACTAGCTAACTATGATCTGCTTTCTAAGAAACATTTCAAAACTCCAAGGTACATCAACTTACAAGGTAGTTAGTTGTTAACATCCAATCAGCGAACTTTTTTTACACTATAAAGAGTCATCACCTGCAAATTTCAATTCACAGTGCCTAGTGCTTAGCAAAGGAATACTTGCTACCTATTTTTATCAACTTCAGGATTAAACCTAGGACCATCTGATCAGGGAGCAAACTTTTTATCAACTGAGTAACTTTGATGGTACATTTAACTTACAAGGTTGAACGATTGTAAACCTCAGCATGCAAAATGATGAGCTAGATATTATAGAACAAGGTTATTCATAAAATTCACAAAATGGTTCATGGTACGTGTACATATATATACACCAGTGACCAAACTTTTGGTTGACACACTTCAAGGCCCCAAGATGCATCAGCTGACCAGTTTTGAAGATCAGTGGCATCATCATGTCCATGATATGCATTAAAATTAATCTGAAAATTAATACCTGCAAAATTTAAACAAGAGACCTATGGGCCACATTGCTCACCTGAATTGCTTTGACCATGCTGTTCTTTACCAGATTTCCCCCTTGTAACACTTGTTGTGACCCCACCCTACCCCATGCCGGGTCAATGACCATCAAATTTGGACAATTTAAAATCTGCACTATCTCACGATGCTTTCACAGAAGTTTCAGCTTTTCTGACCCAGTAGTTCCTGAGAAGATTTTAAAAAAAATTTCCTATACATTTCGTGTAAAATTTTGATTCCAAATTATGGCCCCGCCTTACAGCCGGGGGTAATCAATTGAGCAATTTAGAATCTATGCTACCCAAAGATGCTTTCACATAATTTTAAAAGTTTTAGTTTTCTGGCCAAATGGTTTTAGGTCACCTGAGTATATGTCACCTGAGTCACTCAGGTGACCTATCGCTATCTGTTTTTGTCAGTCGTTGTCCGTTGTGTGTTGTACATTTTATTGTTAACATTTGAACATTTTCAGCTTCTTCTCTGAAACCACTGAACCAATTTCAACCAAATTGTGTATACCGGATCTATGGGTGAAGGGGAACAAAAATTGTGAATTTCATGGTCCAGTGTCCCTCTGGGGCCTGAGGGATGGGGCCAAAACCACTAAAATTAATGAAATCTTTCAAAATATTCTTCTTTTTTTTTCTCCATCATTTATTTCCCAGACTTATAACAATGAATAGCTGATAAGTAGGGCAGCTGCCAGGGATGGGGCCCTGACTAAGCTCCCTCTATAACAATACATTGACATAATAATAGGCCCTACAGCACCATGCAGAGTGCTTAATATCATTTAACATGTTTAAATACAGTCACACATAATTTTACATCTAATACCTATAGTAAATCAAATAATATATATGTATATATAAATGTACATATATAACTATGCAAAGATCATTGTATTATTATTTAAATCTGTACTGAGGAAAACAAGTAACAGTTAATGAAAGTCTGTAAGCATATCTATAATGTTAATTTTAAATTTCTGTTGAAGTTACTCTTATCATTTCTTAAGATTTGAAAGATTGATTTCATTTCTTTCTTGAATTCATTCAAGAATATTGAAGTAGTAATATTTTTATTTTCATACTTGATGCTGTTTCTTGTTTTCCATATAAATCAAGGTGTTAATACAAATTTGAACATTTTGGGGTTCTCCAACGAATCCCAATAAAACAATACATTCATCAACTTTGATTGGATTCACTACAGAAATTTTTAACATTATATTTTGTACCACTTCCAGAAGTGGTTTGACATGTATACATTCATAAAATAGATGTTTCTGCCTCTCTATATTTGATTTACAGAAAAACATTTACCATTTGATAAACCCATTTTGCTTAATTTTTCTTCAGTGTATAAGTTGTTATGCAAGCATTTCCATTGAAATTCTTGAATCTTTTGTTTTAACCTAACTTCATAAATTGAGCCCCAAGTTCTTTTCCATGTTATTTCAATTTGCATCAATTTCTCCCATTTTTCTGGAGATTTTGGAGTGATATTTTTGTTTAATACTCTTTGTATATCTTTGAGTTTTATATCTTCAAAATTTACGAAATTGTTTGTTTTTCTTCCAAATAAAAAATTACCATGCAACAAAAAATACCTATTTATTTCATTATCTATTCTTTTTACAGTATTTCTCCCTTCAAGAACGTCAAGATATGTTTTAGGTAAAGCGGCTTTTATTTTACTGTATTCAAAAATCCAAAAATATTCTTCTTAATTTACTCCTGGACATCAAGGACGCAAACTGTTGGCATGAATGTAATGAGCATTGAGTCCTCTACCAACATTGTGACATTCATGGCCCCAGGGTCAGGGGTTCTAGTACTAGGGTGGGGCTGTATAGATTATATTGTGAAAATGCATTATTTCTTTGAAAATCTTCTTCTCTGCTCCTGGTTATTAAGTAAAACAAGCATTCTGAGAGTATATTGCATAAGCAATACATGTCCCCTATCGGTTCCCCCTTTTTACTTTAGAATGTCATATTATATCATATAGCGGGTTTTCTTGGCATATGTAAAATTTGGCGTTTTACCTGCTAAAAGGTATGCCAATAATTTTGGCGTAAATTATTTTAGCGGAGAAAGTGTGCAACTCTTTACAAATGAACACTAGGGGGCTACCATCAAAACGCTAAAATTAGCCAAAATTAGCACCCCGCTAAAATAACCCGCTATACGGTAATATGCAAAAGTTATGTCCAAGGGAAAACTGCGTGATTTTGAGGTTGTGAATAGCTTTATCCTAATAAAATAATCCACATTAAGACAATCAAAAATTCAACTCAATTTTCTTGCTTCATATTTATGTCGACCATCGGAAGTTATAGCGCATCACGAACCTGATCTTATTTAAACAATTGTGAAAAATTAAAAATGCCATAATTTTGTCAAAAATCAAGGAAGCCCTATGACATTCAAACTTGATCTGTAACTCATCAAGATACATTCACATACCAAAATTCAGTTCAATGTCTGCAAGCGTTTAGAAAAAAAGTGTGGAAAACAAAGTAGGACAGACAGACGGAGAGACGCAGAGGAAACCTATAGTCCCCTCCGGTTTCACTGGTAGGAGATTAATAACTATATAGTACATAGTTATGATTAGTAAGAGTGCCGCTTCCATAATTGTGAATTCTATGGCCCCAGGATCAAGGGTTCTGGTGTTAGAGTGGGGCTCTATTGATTATATAGTGAAAATCTATTAAATTTTTCGAAATCTTCTTCTCTGCTCCTGGGTAGTAAATAAACTAAGTAAATAGTTAATTATGAGCAAGAGTGCCTCTACCAAAATTGTGAATTTTATGGCCCCAGGGTCAGGGGTTCTGGTGCTAGCTAGGATGGGGCTCTACGATTTTATAACGAAAATGCATTAATTCTTTCAAAATCTTCTCCTCTGCTCATTGGTATTAAATAAACAAATTAAGTACATAGTTTTGATGAGCAAGAGTGCCTCTTCCGAAATTGTGAATTTCATGGCCCCAGGGTCAGGGGTTCTGGTGTTAGGGCAGAGCTCTTTTGGTTATATAGTGAAAATCTATTAAATTTTTCAAAATCTTCCTTCTCTGCTCCTGGGTATTAAGTAAACTACTTTAGTATAAAGTTATAATGCTTCAATCAAATTTGTGAATTTCATGACCCCTGTGTCAGGGATTTTGCAATTTGGTGTAGGGGGGTCTTTTGATTATTTAGTGAAAATACATTAATTCTTTGAAAATCTTTTCCTTTGCTCCTGGGTATTATGCTTATGATCCAAGTATATACATTTATGATGAAGAAAAATGCATCTACAAAAATATTGGTTAATTTCATGTCACCTGGGTCAGGGGTAACGGAGGGGGAGGGTTACATAGTCTGAAAATAAATTAATGCTTTGAAATCTGCTCTTTGGTATTAATCAACCATCTTTGATGAATTAAAATTTATGATTAAATTTCCAGAATTTTGTAATATGTGGCTCCGGGGTCAGTGGTTCCTTTGGGTTTGGTGCACAACTGGTTATAAAGTGGAAGTGCATTTTCTCTTTGTTACTCTGATGTACCTCTGGGTATTAAATAAATAGAGAAAGCATGCTAAGTTTATAGTTATGATAAGCAATGGTGCCTTTTTCAAAATTGTGAATTTCATGGCCTCTGGTTTAAAACATGAACCAAATTCAATTGTTGGAAAGTTGTTACATGATAATCAGGTGACCTATAAGGCCCATGGACCTCTTGCTGAGAAGGAGATTTTAAAAGTTTTTCCCTATATATTTGTATGTTAAACTTTCATTCCCTATTGTGGCCCCACCCAACCCCGGGGGGTCATGACTTGAACAATTCAGAATGTGATCAGAAAACCTCACTTTAGCCTTTGTCTTAGGTGAGCTAAAAAGTACATCACCATGAACTATAAGGTCCTGAGATGCATCAACTGACAAGATTTGATAATCCTAGTCCTTAATTTAAGTCAGCTATGAAGTGAATTTTGATATTTGGCCTTTATTAAAAAAAACAAAACACCACATAAATGACCTCTTGAGGCCTTCTGCTCAGAAAAGCTAATAATGGCGATATTTCATTTGATAATTTAGATACCATGATTTGGTACTATGGCATAAACTATCGATTTCATTGCCTATGAACATGGCAAAAAAAACATTATAAAATTTTATATACTTAAAAGATTATGTATATTTATTGTCTTTCAGAAACACTCATATTCAGATGATACCTTGTATCATTTTTCAATGAAATTTTTTAACTACTAGGAGTAGATTAATTTAACCAACTGATCTAATGAATAATGGAGAAATCTGATGCAGGCCATTAAAACAACTTGGTAAATGCATGTAATTGTATACTATATTTTATTATAAAACAAAATCATTAGATGATCTCAACAAACAGTGATATGAACTCCATTATATAGATTCTGTTCACTTTTACATTGATTTTACATCTATACATGAATTCTCACAACAAAATGGCTAAGGACGTACATAATTTTTTGCATTTAATCATAAACTACAAGTTACTGTGAGCACTGAAGTTACAACTGACC
>PRKT01000241.1:215771-262433 GCA_003671525.1 Saccostrea glomerata
GCCCCCCCCCCCCCCCCCTTAAGTATAATGGCAAATTGCATTTCCAGGCAGTAAATGAGATTCTGTAGAAGCTTCATTAAATTTCATTTAGGTCTTTTATAATGAATTCTGTTAACAGAGTGTATACCTCCTTTATATCAAAATAGGATGTGCACAATGAAACAATGTAGTACATGTATTCCGTTCAAATTTAAATAAATTTTACTTAATGACATAGAGGAGTGGGGATGAAGAATTGTGTGCCCCCGACATAACAGAAAGAATGGCTGGATCTACCCCAACATAACAGAAAGAATGGCTTGATCCATGTTTTGCTATGGAAAACCCCAATATGTTTCTAATCAAAAGTAAAAAAGGAATGCACAATGCCAGTATGTAAAGATTTTTTTTCCATTGAGTTGCATTCAGTGATGTAGTAATGTAAGAGAAGTTGCAGATAAGGTATAACTATCCCAAAATGGACAGATTGAAGGACACCCCAATCACTATACAAGTCCAATATGGTGTGACGTACACCTCTGGCCAAATATTTGACTACATTTGCTTATACTCTGAACATACATATATAATACATGTAGATCTCCTTACATATATCTAAGAATTTGTAATATCTTTAATTATTCAAATCATTCTTGAATATTAAGAATTTTGTCCAGAGGCTTTCTTCTGAGATTTTTGCATCCTTCGATCTGGTAGTCAAAATATGTTCACAGTTTGGAAATATTTCTTTTTTCTCTCTCTAATGTACAATGTGCTCCAAGATTCCCTGACGAATCAAATGTTCACACTCTGATCGTAACATGAAGTGCTGCAGAATAGAAAAGAATAAGGAACATTGGATGGAACAAGCATACTGATTTTAAGCAGTAACTGTAAAAATAAGAACACAAGCTTCAATGCTCACCATCTCAAAACTATGCTATACACTCACGAACTTAAATTCACTTTATAAAGTGTTTGATTTTTAATATGAAGAATTGTACATTCTGGACACCTGTCTTCACAGTGGAATATTTTTGTAAAACAAAATTTGGGAGGAAAAAACACCTGTACTTAAGTGTATGAAACTTGATTCCTTTTGAATATACATGGGTAACTACCACAGAGGCAACAATTATAACTCCATAATGCACATAATATACATATACATGTATAACCAGCCTGAAACTTAAGAATTATTTTATTAAGAGGTTTTGGAAAGGATTTTTTGGTTCGAAAATTCAGCTCCCATGAATAAGAACATTCAGAAACTACAGGACACTGCAATATAATTAAAATTAAACGTAAGATTCGCTCGCATACTCGCTACACTAACATCTAACAACATCCCAGGGAGGGTTGCATCAGAGGTCAAATTCATAATAGCTCTAGAAAAAATTCGCTTCAACAATAAACCATGATTTTGCAGGCGAATGTTGATTGGTTGATAAAATTTGACCTCTGACGTGACCCTCTATGGATGTTGTTAGATTTCAGTGAAGTGAATATGCCGATCTAACATCTAATTTTAATCCGATTGCAGGACACTCCTAGTCATATTCTAAATGATGATCTACGTATTGGGAAATTTTTTTGCAACTTTTTGTAGAACTTGATATCATTGAGATGAACATCTCAAAGGTACCCCGCTTTTAGTAATGAACATAAAAAATGTTAGGAAGCTGAAAACAGTTTTGACCTTGAAATTTTGTTCCAGATCAGTGCACATCCATTGACCAGTGGCACTCTGTGAGTGAAGAATGAGTCACATTGGACCAAGGGGAGATAAGATATGCTCCCGACAAGGATTTTTCACATAATTCTGCTATGACCTTAACCTTTGACCTAGGAATATGGTTCAAGGTCACTGCATGCCCTTTACCCAAAGACACTCTTTGGTCCAAGTATAAGTCATATTGGGCAACAGAGAGAGAAGATATACTCTGGACAAGAGATCAAATGAACAGACCCTAATAATCTAGGTTTCTTTTTCTTTCTTTATTTTTTTGTGTGGATGTGGAAAATGAAAACTTTAAAACAAAATTCAACATCTCCAGGACATCCAATAGATGGATTTGCCACAGTGTAAAATAGAAGAAGAGTTTGAGGTAGATGATATTTCAGTGATTTTGTCAAAAGAATTAAATTGAAGTGTTTGACACACTTAAAGGGTACAAGGACAATAGCTTCAGAATCAATCTCTTATCAATCTTGTAAGGAGCACTTGTAATTATCTGTAAAAAAAAAAAAAATTAGATACCTGACTATTCTTCTTTAACAAGAGAATATTTCCATCTTGCGTTTCAAATTCCCCATGGTCCATTAAACACCTCACCTTCAAATAACAAACAAACATTAAAGCCAAGATATTCTATTAAAAAAATATATTTTTATGCTTTTTGGGGAAAAAGCAGAAGCAACACAAAATATTTTTAAAATTTTCATGCATTGTTACATTAAAGACAATATTCGTCTGTCAGATGTTTTGAACATAATTTAGATAAGTTAAATTAAAAAGTTGTACAAATTGGTGTCAGAGGTAATAAATGACTCTTTGCGTGTTTCATTGTTTAAAATTCTTATAATTTTTGTTTATATATATGTACCTCTTGTACCAGTGATCTAGTTTTGGGTGAATATAGAATTGAAATAGGTTAGGGAAGGGGAAGGGGGGTTGAGGTTGTGTTTTGAAAATGTTTTGGGTGTTTTTGCCTTGAATTGTGATCAATAGCTCTATTTTTCTATCAACTCTATGTAAAGTAATTTGGGATGCTTGTTTCATTGCACTGTATTAAGTAGCTCTATCTGTCTTCTATACAACCTCTTTGTTAATTTGAGGAGTGGGAAAGGGGGGCAGCTAGGGATGCTTGTCTTGTAATAGTTCTTATTCTCTATTTCCTTCATCTTTGCTAGCCAAGGGTTTCTGATACGCTACTCTCCTAATAAACCCTTGGCAAACGGTGAATTCAAAAAACAGGATTGCTTTCGTCATGTGATCTCAAATCTATCTGGTACTCACAGATTGTGTCATTAAAAAAAGAAATAAAGACGCGTGTTAAAAAAAAATTAAATCAAAGTTTTTTTCCCAGAATAATTAAGAAGCAATAATTGAATTATGTTTATCTCTTACTTATAGTACAAATCTGAAGCTTCAATATAGATTCTTAATCACATAATTAGATCGTTGTTTACTTGTGTTTTTCATTTCCGAGATTAAAGAGTCAAGAAGTATCCCAAACGCTAATATCGTCATTTACAAAAAAACAATTGCTGATTGGTTGACCAATGACCAAGGTGTACCGAATCCCAATCAGAACTTGAGAAAAAAAAAACAACTTCTGTCAATACTGTATGCCAAGGGATTATGAGGAGAGTAGCGTATCAGAAACCCTTGGCTAGCGAAGATGTATTTCCTTTATGTAAGTGTTTTGTTAGTGTGCAATGTCTTGTTTTGTATTTTAATAAGTATCCCTATAATTTCTCTGTCATCTCTATAATTTCTCTGTCATCTCTATGTAAAGTGTTTGGGGGAGAGGGGGGGGGGACTTGAGGTCCTGTATTGTAATAGTTCTGTTACCTATTTGTACAGTATTTTGGAGGGGGACTCTAAGCCCTGTATTGTAATAGCTCTGTTACCTCTATGTACAGTGTTTTGGGGGGCTTTAGGTCCTGGGTGAGGTCTAATCCTCCCTCTCCTCCTATTGACCTCATATAAGTAGCCAGCATCTTGTTGTACTTGCTAAACCACTGGATCTGAAAATAAATATAATGAACTATAATAATGACACATATGAAGAACAAACTGACTTCTGCGTCTGAAATTATGGTTTCTCCAACTTCATGTGGAAGATTATTTGTAAACACTTGCATAAAGACTATGCTTCAGTGTTGTAAAAATGTGCATTAACAAGATATGTTTGTAAAACACTTATGCCCCCCTACCCCCAAATTGGAATTTTTTTTAAGTCCAAAAGGGAATAGCTCATCAAAAATGGCACAATCGTACCCAAAACAGAACTTAACCTAGATGTTTATCTCACGAATCTGTATACTAAATTTAATTTCAGTATGTGCAGCCTCTGCAAAGAAAATGAATGGAAACTGCAAATAATTGGAATTTTTCTAAGTCCAATAGGAAAAACTCTCTCTAAAATAGCGCAATTGTACCCCAAACAGAATTTGACCTACCGTATATACTCGCCTATAAGTCGGTCCGCCTATAAATCGGTTGTATTTTTAAAGGTTATTTGGCAGAGATTTGCCATTGATCCGCTTATAAGTCGTGCAATTTTTTGCCAGAATCAGATGACAATTTCTAATAAATGCTCTGATGTTTTACCCTAATTTCAATTAATATTTTAATAAATGAAGTCGATATTCAACTTAAATCATAAAAAAAATAAAAACTGCCCTCTTAAGATTAAAAATAAAATAAAATTATTAAATACATGTATATGAAATACGTGGGTTGTCCCAAAATTTCGTAGACTGAGCCCATATCTTTTAAAAAAATTAATGTATCTGTTGAAGAGGAACATTTGTGTTATACAGTAAAAGTCATTAAGTACGACTTCACGGGTACTGCAAATTAACTAATATTTATCGAAGATATCCTGTATCCGGAGTTATATAAATTTACTGGAATTAAAGGCAAAGAATTATGCACCAAACAAAGATTTTAAACAGAAAGGGTAATTATGACCATGACCTAGAAACTTCGACCAAGGTCACTGCACATCCATTGACCAGTGGATCTCTATGAGTGAAGTAATAGCCAGATTAAGCCAACAAGAGAGAAGATATACTCCGGACTAGGATTTTTTAAATTATTCTGCTATGACCTTGACCTTTGACCTAGAAACCTGGTTCAAGGTCACTGCACGCCGGTTACCCAAAGACACTCTCTGGGTGAAGTATGAGCCAGATTGGGCCAAGGAGAGAGAAGATATGCTCAAGACAAGGATTTTTCATATAATTCTGCTATGACCTTGATCTTTAACCTAGAAACCTGGTTCAAGGTCACTGCACACCGGTTACCCAAATGCACTCTGTGGGTGAAGTATGAGCCAGATTGGGCCAAGGAGAGAGAAAATATGCTATGGACAATGATTTTTCATATAATTCAGCTATGACCTTGACCTTTAACCTAGAAACCTGGTTTTAGGACACCGGTTACCCAAAGGCACTCTGTGGGTGAAGTATGAGCCAGATCGGGCCAAGGAGAGAGAAGATATGCTCCAGACAAGGATTTTTCATATAATTCTGCTTTGACCTTGACCTTTAACCTAGAAACCTGGTTCAAGGTCACTGCACACTGGTTACCCAAAGACACTCTGTGGGTGAAGTATGAGCCAGATTGGGCCAAGGAGAGAGAAGATATGCTCCAGACAAGGATTTTTCATATAATTCAGCTTTGACCTTGACCTTTAACCTAGAAACCTGGTTCAATGTCACTGCACACCGGTTACCCAAAGACACTCTGTGGGTGAAGTATGAGCCAGATTGGGCCAAGGAGAGAGAAGATATGCTTCGGACAAGGATTTTTCATATAATTCTGCTATGACCTTGACCTTTCACCTAGAAATCTGGTTCAAGGTCACTGCACACCGGTTACTCAAAGGCACTCTGTGGGTGAAGTATGAGCCAGATTGGGCCAAGGAGAGAGAAGATATGCCCCGGACAAGAGATCTCGGACGGACGGACGGACAGCCGGACGGACAGACTGATCACTATAGGGCGCCCGCCAAGCGGGGCCCTAATTATTAAATACATGTATATGAAATACATATAATATATGTATAATCTTAAAATACATAAATGATATAATGTATCCATACTTTGTTCAATGATAGCTGTTGAAAATGTTTAAAAAATACTACGATTTGCCATCCAGAAAAATACCTGTCTTTTTATGACTCGCTTATAAGTCGGACATAGACTTTTTGACTAAAATTTAACTACCAAAATACCGACTTAAAGGCGATTATATACGATACATATTTTTCTGATACACCAAATTTCATTTCAGTATGTGCAGCAGTTGTGAAGAAAATGAATGGAAACTGCAAATAATTGGAATTCTTCTAAGTCCAAGGGGCATAACCCTGTCAAAAATGGCGCGATTGTGCCCCAAGCAATCCTTCACATAGATAATATATAATTATTATTTGTCCTATATATCTGTAAACCAAATTTCATTTCAGTATGTTCAACCGCTGTGAAGAAAATGAACGGAAACTAAGTGGCACGACAGACCGACCGACAGAGAGCAGCAAAGCAATCTGCCCTCACTTCTTCAAAGGGGGGCATAAAAATTAGGGCTGTATCAATATATCAATATATCGATACGTATCGATATTCAAGAAAAATATCGTATAAAAAAATTACCTCCAATACGTATCGGACAAGCATTTTTTCTTCTAATTCTGCTAAAAAGATGGGAATTTTAATTCGTAAAGATTATATTTCACTTTTTTGAATTAAAACTGATCAATAATTATAGATTTATAAAAGAAATAACACAGTTTTTATAGTTATTATTAAATACAAAACAATTTTATTTGAACGTGTTGATTTTACAGTCATTAAAATTTTCGATTGGAAGTGTTTTATTTACTGACTATGGGATAAGAACTTCAAAATGGGTAATAAAACACTAAATTTTTTTTATGAAATCCATGCATTAAATGATTAATAAGCCCTTTTTGATTGACTATTTTTAGAATCCAATATATCACATATAGCTGAAAAAAATATTGTATCGTATCGTATTGAAATTTTTTGCTCAATACACAGCCCTAATAAAAATATGATGTAGTATAATTAGTTATACTTACTTAATTTGAAATATAATTTTATTTTGATTTTTGAGTATTCTACAGTTTGGGTTCCTACCTCCTGTTCACACATGTTGAACTTGACCTCTGGAGGCAGAACACTCCCAAACTCCCATCTCATTCTCCGGATCTGTTCTAATCTGTTGTATCTAATTTTTACCAAAAAAAGGCAAGAGAAAGATGATCAAAGATGAGAAAAAATAATTTTGCATACAGTAACATAGTGTCAAACTTTACATTTTTACTTGCCTGTACTTGCCCCCATTTGTTATTATCTCCATACAGACTAATTTAAAACAATAGTCCTTGAGTTCTATTAGAAAACTCATCTCATTCCCCCTCAAAATTGATCTTGCATTGTGATTATCATTAATTTCAATTTATTACTGTGATTACCGGTAATTATCATAAGTGAATAGAAAGAGGAATAACTTCTTTCATTAGAATTCAGATTATTTGACTAAAAGGTGCAGAATTTGAAAATTCTGGTAAAAGCACCATTTCTCAGTACAGCTTTATATACTTTGTTTATTGCCTAGATTCCCAGGAGTTGAGTAGGATTTTCAAAGAAATGTGTTTTCACTAAATGGATTCAATAAAGCCCCATCCTAACACCAGAAGCCCTTCCCCAGCTGCCAAAAAATTCATTAAAAAGCACACTTGCTTATCATAACCATTATACTTAGTATAATTGCTAATTACCCATGGGCGGGACACAGAATTTTTTTTTCAATGATATAATGCATTTTTATTATATATGCTATAAATATATATGTAACTTATTTTGCTTGACTACTCATACTCACAAGTAAGCAAGAAGACATCGTTTGTTACGCTCCAGAGCCGAATGCCTTAGTTGTACACCAGAATATAGACCATTCTCTCCAGCAATTGTAGCACTCCTGTATATAACAAATTTATCTTGATATACTATAATGAACAAAGATTTACAAGGGTTGTCCCGTAAAATCGTGGACAAGGCGTTTTTCTCGAAAAGTAATGGGCGCACTAAGCTGAGATTTCAGTAAATGTTTATTTATCATATTTAAGTGCATGATAATTTTTTTGATAAAATATAGGCAAAAATGAAGATTTCATTATGCTTGAATGTGCACGGGGTATTGTCCTACGGCGCACGGACAAAAAATCAAGGTTTTATTAAAGAATACACAAGTTTGAATTCAAAATAAAAGTTTTAAATACTTAAGATTTGGATTAAAATTACCCGGGTATCCTTATTCAATTCTACAATCAATTTTGTAGTCTTTTGTAAAAATTTTAAGTTATTTGGTTAATTTTTAGCAGTTTCTCAAGCATTCGAAGTGGTAAACACAACACATGAAAAATTGCGACGTTTTATGACGTTACGGCGCACCGGAGAGCAGTTCCGTTTTAATTCGATGTTGTAATGACACATTTAGACTTAAAATGACAATAGAAGAAAAAAAGATTATGAAAATATCACCATATCTTAACTATACAAATAAAATGGGAGTTTTCTTAGCGAAGTCTTTTTTGATCGAGTCCCTGGGGTGTACAAAACTGTCAAAACATACGGACAAACTCCTAATGTAATAGCAAAAGACGCTGTCACAGTAGACAGCTAATATGAGATTTTCTATAAGTTGAGAATGATGGTGAGAATATTGTTTGTAACTTACTGATAAATCTTCAGAAGATCACATGAGGGTGCCAATTGGTTCTTGGGCTGTTTATGGAGACTAAAGAATGTGTATCAATGAAATTCCTAAATTTAACTAGGCCCAATCTACTTGATCTGCGCATACGTTTTAACACAGTATCAACTCAGGCACGTCACAGTACCCTTGACTGCCGTCACAATTGAAAACAATAACGTCACAATTAAAATGACGTCAAATTGCGCTAAAATGTTTCGCTGATCTTGCAGACCTGGAAGCTCTATAGACTGTACATATTGAAAGCTGGCTCATTCTGACATTTCTATTATTTACATCAGTGTTTTTTAAAATTGATAATCACTTGTAGAAAATAATTTAATTTGAGGTATCAATTTCTAGGTACAGGTTCATTAATTTTATCTTGTTTTATTTCAGTTAGTGAATTAGAAAAAGCTTGGCATACAGTATTGACAGAAGTTGTTTTTTTTTTCTCAAGTTCTGATTGGGATTCGGTACACCTTGGTCATTGGTCAACCAATCAGCAATTGTTTTTTTGTAAATGACGATATTAGCGTTTGGGATACTTCTTGACTCTTTAATCTCGGAAATGAAAAACACAAGTAAACAACGATCTAATTATGTGATTAAGAATCTATATTGAAGCTTCAGATTTGTACTATAAGTAAGAGATAAACATAATTCAATTATTGCTTCTTAATTATTCTGGGAAAAAAACTTTGATTTAATTTTTTTTTAACACGCGTCTTTATTTCTTTTTTTAATGACACAATCTGTGAGTACCAGATAGATTTGAGATCACATGACGAAAGCAATCCTGTTTTTTGAATTCACCGTTTGCCAAGGGTTTATTAGGAGAGTAGCGTATCAGAAACCCTTGGCTAGCAAAGATGAAGGAAATAGAGAATAAGAACTATTACAAGTCAAGCATCCCTAGCTGCCCCCCTTTCCAACTCCTCAAATTAACAAAGAGGTTGTATAGAAGACAGATAGAGCTACTTAATACAGTGCAATGAAACAAGCATCCCAAATTACTTTACATAGAGTTGACAGAAAAATAGAGCTATTGATCACAATTCAAGGCAAAAACACCCAAAACATTTTCAAAACACAACCTCAACCCCCCCTCCCCTTCCCTCACCTATTTCAATTCTATATTCACCCAAAACTAGATCACTGGTACAAGAGGTACATATATATAAACAAAAATTATAATAATTTTAAACAATGAAACACGCAAAGAGTCATTTATTACCTCTGACACCAATTTGTACAACTTTTTAATTTAACTTATCTAAATTATGTTCAAAACATCTGACAGACGAATATTGTCTTTAATGTAACAATGCATGAAAATTTTAAAAATATTTTGTGTTGCTTCTGCTTTTTCCCCAAAAAGCATAAAAATATATTTTTTTAATAGAATATCTTGGCTTTAATGTTTGTTTGTTATTTGAAGGTGAGGTGTTTAATGGACCATGGGGAATTTGAAACGCAAGATGGAAATATTCTCTTGTTAAAGAAGAATAGTCAGGTATCTAATTTTTTTTTTTTTTACAGATAATTACAAGTGCTCCTTACAAGATTGATAAGAGATTGATTCTGAAGCTATTGTCCTTGTACCCTTTAAGTGTGGCGACAATGGCGCGTGGCGCAAGCCCTTCTCAATCACTGAATATCATAGGGGCTACCTACACGTCTTTCTGGTTCTGTTCAAAAAGTGCTTTCATTTCTTCTAAGATTTGTCTGATTGCATCCTCCTTTTCAAATAAAAAAAAACAAAACAAATAAAACATGAATCATTCAAATTGAAAGCACTGTATATATGTGTAATATATGTCATATGAATTCTTAACACGTATCATTAAGGAACTTAATTTTTTGGTCGGTGCAAAAATTTACTATATATTTTTTTTAAATATCAAATGCAACAAATTATCATAATTCATAATTCTACACAAAATGACGTGGAATAAGACTAATTCATATTAAAAAAATAATGTAAATAATTTGTGTTTTGGATCAGGGACCTCAAAAATATATTATATCTCTGTTTGGATTTGACAATATGAAGATCGAACAACGCAAGATGAACTTGCAAGAGAGATGCAATTTTTCATATCACACAAACATTGTAAGGTGGTAAAGATCCATCCAATGTTCTTTGTAATTCTCGAAGAAGATCTAAAGCCTTTTCTGCCAACATTCTTCTTTATGAAAATGCAATGTAGTGGTTGTCGGGGTTTGTTTACATTTTTCCCGCCATCTTGACGAGGAATTGCATGGCTTCCGTTGATTGGTCAAAGTTCTCCAATGGTTGACGATTACACAAACGGTCGAGTGAATCTAGACAAGTCGTTCAAATTTGTTTCCGACATATATTCAATTTGTATACTTTAGATAAACTTTCAACTTTAAATTGTTAAAAGGTCTTTACTATTACAGTGTATTTTTTTTATTTATCTCGGGAGTGTTTATGAGTATACATAAAATAGACATTGGAAATTTGGGCTAACACCTCAAATATTTTTTGTTTTGAACATATATTTTATTGCATAATTAAATCATACAAAGGGATTAATAGGTAACAAGTTCGTACAACTTAGAAAAAACCTTTCCCTAACTTTCCTTTAACATTTTAGGTTGGGTTAGCCCTATTCTCTTTAGAGAAGTGGATAGGCTTAGCCAATATCCACTATGATTTGAACAAACTTGAAAATACTCTATATATACAGCAGCTATGCAGTTGAGCTTTCAAATAACTCTTAATTTTTCTTGCCTGATGGTACTTGAGAAAAAGCCTTTTAAAAGATATCACCAGCTTATTTTCTGAAATTAATTATTTCCTCTTTATTAATATTATCATAAATGAGGGCCTAGCCCCAAATTTGAACAAAGATCCCCTATAAGTGTAAGGCCATCAGAATGGCATTACACTCCCTCCCCAAAAAAAAAACAAACAAAAAACTTGAAAATATCTTTTTTGACTATAAAAAAGCACCAAGACTACAATTACTCTTTTCATAAAGGGATACCTGTCACCAGGATGTATTGTAGATCTCCAAAGTTTTATTTCCTGTATATGTGTATACACGTATCTACAAAATACTCCTTAATCATAGTTGATTATTTTCGCGGGGTGCTAATTTTGGCTTATTTTGGAGTTCTGATGGTAGTCCACTAAAATTTCAATCAGTAAATAAAATATTCACTACTATTTTTAGTGTTTAACTGCAAAGAGCTAAAACCCTGTGTCTGCTAAAATAAATTACCCTTGAATTATTGGTATATTTTTAAGCAGGCAAAACGCCAAATTTTACACCTGTCAAGAAAATCCACTATAGGGTATTCTGCTTACCAAGAACATTGGCTTTATTTTCTTCTGGCCTGAAGTAGGGTCTTGATAAAGAATTGCAAGATATGTGGCCAACCTCTGCTGTTTAAAAGAGAATAAAAGCAGTCATAATTAAATAAATCATTCAACAAATAATTTTTATATACCGGTAAAAATTATGTTACTGGTAATACAAATTTGTTCAAGGAGGGAGAAAATTTGATGAACAAGATCAGGATTAACCCCCTTCTCCCCATCCCCCTTATCAAAACAGTGCTAAAACTACTAATTAGCAGTTGTCTGATTATACAAGCCTGCATATCTGTCACAATCCTCCCTCCTTGAAAAAAAAATTCACAATTTGTCACTTCCAGAATGCAGCATTGCCACAATATAAGGGGGTGTGAAAGGATCTAACAAGTATGTTTTGGAACTCTAAAGAAGTCCTGTACTAACTCAAGCCATTTGGCCTTGGAAGGTGAACCTGCCTAACCATCAAACACTAGGGAAAGTATTTTTAATCCTTTCTGCATTTGGGTATTTCTATAGCTGCAGAGCCATAACAAAATAGAACAAAATACCGGTAATATAAAACAAAGTGGCATATAGTGTTTACCAGCATAACATTGGCCTGTTGTTTTTGTAAGATTTATGTTAGATAATACTGTGAAGATTTCTATGCATTATGGGCCCATTCTAACTCTCTGGGTCTCTGAAGCCACACAACAGAGATGCTAGAATATTAAAACCAACGTGAGCATGCCGTTATGGAGAAAAAAAACCCACTTTACACACTTACCTTGAAAGGATACAAAAATAAAATTTACCATGATTACAGCTTCCACAATCACTACATCTTGAACAAGCTGCCTTGGAAAGAACTCTGTATTTACTTGCCCCAATCTGTTAACACTGGAAACATTGATTCCAACTGCTGGCACTACTAACATGCTCTCTGTGAAAAAAAACATCATCATTATAATTTCATTATTCCTAAGGTTGCTGCATGATCGTGCTTAGTGTCAATGACAATCTCAAAATAAAAAAAAAGATCGGTATATATGAAAGTAGATAGAATGTTCTATCGTTAAAGTGATAAATGTCCTACGGACCCGGTTTCTTCTGAGGGCTTGTCCCGAGAAACAGTTAGATTATTCTAACTAATATGAAAGAAGCATGTATGGAACATCAGTAACGTTTGATCTGTGATTTTCGGAAATGTAAACAAAACTTTACCAGATTTACTCTCAAATTTGAAAACCAACAGGGATGCCAAGGTTGCCACGCCAACATGACAGGCCAGAATCTGTTAATGAAAAATTATCATTGTATAGAAATGTATGAAGATGCTATGTATGGCACGCCAAATTCACAAAAATGAGATAATCATAGTTTCACAATCGATAAACTAGGTTTATCGGTTGTAAACTATAGTTTACGAACTGTAAAGATCTGAGGAAAATTTAGCTTATTAAATTGTAAAATTATTTATATTTACTTTTAAATAACTAAAAACTTTGAAAATTTAAAAAGAAATAAATAGACTTCGGAAAAATTGTACAAATTACTTCGCACGATAAAGAACCCTTTTTGTGAAAATTACCGGACGTATGTACGTCCTGGTTTAAAAGTAGTAAAGTAAATGAAGAATAGTAATATGTCAAAGGAGGAAAGCAGTATCAAGTTAATTTGTATGGATCTAGTTCAAATACTAATTAATTTGAATATCGATATGCGCCCACTCCCCCTTTTCAAGTAATGCCAATATGTACGAAAAGTTTGTCAGCATGCAAGAATTAATCTTTCACACATTTGCCATTGCGCAACTCCTCTTTGATCCGACACATATTTTGGGTTTCACAAAGCAAAACATGGACACTGCCGTCATATTCATAAGGCAGGCGTGGGGGTGGTCATTTAGTGAGCTCATTTATAACTCGGGTTGTCTCTCTTAGGTTACTAGTATATCTGGGAAACACGATACATCGATGATTACTAATCGGGTTATCGTGATTGCAAATATGTAAGATATATTCGAATCGTAACAATAAAACAAGGTATTTGACGGAGAACAACAACTTTTATAATTTACATTATACATGCATGTAGCTGCAGATCTGTAGCTCTGGTTTAAAAAAAATCGGATAGACAAACTGATTTTTTTTTCAACCAGAGAGCTACAGATCTTCAGCTAACATGCATATATTTTTAACACTGACAAATTTTTTTTTTACATATTTACATCTTATATCAATAAATTGAAGACAATTGAAATTAAATGGAAATTCTCACCATGTTTAATTTGTTACTTTTATTTCTTTTATCTCTATTTACTTTGTTCGTTTGTTCGTTTGTTTGTTCTTTTGATTGTTCTCCCTTTCTCTGACTTCCTTGTTTAAAAAAAATCCAAGAATTACATACTATATATCGTATATTTATATTCACGCTATTTTATTTTTCTCCCTTTATTTGAAAATCTAGGTCCACAGGGGCACTATATTTGATTTTACGTGATCACTTTACTTTTTTGTATTTATAGTGATTACGTAAAATCAAATAGATTCACTTTACTTTTTGTATTTATAGTGATTATGCAAAATCAAAAAATATTATGTTACCGGTCCCAAGCTAATTCTAGAACATTCTGGAAGAGACTGGAGCTAATATCTTATGTAATGTCATGTGATCTTCATAAAAAGGGGGGAGGGGGCATTTGCTCCATATATAAACAAATGTGAATTTGATGTTAGGAATGTTTTATGATAATTTGTTGTGAAACATGGTAAAATGTAAACAAGTATTGTCTCTCACAAAATTCGTAATAAAACAACATATCTAAAATCACTTGATTAAATTCACTGTGCAGAAAGTTCTGGAAACTTTATTTCATTTCTCTTCCTCGATTCAAAATTCATCAATCATTCACCATAGGTTATTCTATACATTGGATTTATTAAGCATGCGTGAATTAAACAAATAAACAAAAAATAGTACGTTGATATATAAATGTGAAGCATGGGAATTTTTTTAATTAAAATAAAATGAGATTTCGATCATTAAGACTAAATGTTTTTAATTCACCTTCAACCTATCGTCTCAAGCCACGGTTCGGAGTCTCTCTCTCTCTCGATAAAAAAGCACCAAGACTACAATTACTCTTTTCATAAAGGGATACCTGTCACCAGAACCCATAAAATCTGTACCCATTCAGAATACGAGGGGGTACCCAACCCAGACCCCGCCCTCCATATACCTCGTACTCCCTTTCAAGAAACCTGATGATGGCCCTGCATTAGACTCATTTTAGCATATTACTGGTACTCCACATAACTTACTAAGAATGTTATATATACCGATACTATGAAATCCCTAATTTTCCATGAGTTTTAATTTTCATGGTTTTTGGAGGTATTAAGAAACCCATGAATTCTGCTTAATAATTCTTCATCCATGAAATTAAATCCCTACAAACTCATTTTTTTCTGTGAACCATGATCCCTCGCAAATATGTTATTTTACAGTAATCATCAAAATAAATCCACATTAGTGTTCTGAATATATTTAATATAATAAATAAAGATGTATAAAAGTACAAATGAGGTGGGAGAACATATTGACAATCAGATGAAAAAAGAAACACTAAATAATAAAATAGACTACTATATATAATAATAACAATATTGTTCATTAGCAAAAATAACAATACATGTGTTTTTGAAACATGATGCCCTACATGTATTAAAGATAACAGCTTAGTCAAGGTTAAACAAATGCAAGTCAGAATCCAAGGTGCAGATTTAATATCTTGTTCGTCAAAGAAAGGTATTGTCAGAGACTTAAGCTCTACTGGTTTATACTTATATCAAAGGAAGAGAAAGGTAGCCTTGAAACTTTGCAACAGCATATATTTTGAAAATTATCCTTGGTTTAGTCTTTTCTTGTAATCAGACCAAAACTGTACGAGTAGCGTTTTAAAAAACATTTCAAAGAAATTTCCATTTTTAATAACCATGGCAAAAACTTTCATGAAAAAACCAATACTAGTATATTAGAATTATGTATCTAAGTGTAGTCTCCTTTTATGTCAAGTAATATTGAAATCAGACCAAAACTGTAGGAGGATTAGCAATTTGAAAATATTTCAAAGAAATTTCCACTTTAGTAACCATGGCAAAACTATTCAACAAAATCTAAAATCCATGTACAGAATTATGTATCTTAGTGTAGTCTACTTGGGTGCAAAGTAATATTGAAATCAGATCAAAACTTTAGGAGGAGTAACATTTTGAAAAATTGTTTACAGACTAACAGATAGCTAGACAGACAGATGGAAGGCAGACACTTTACTGTTGCATAAGCCTCTTCTGGTCTTTGACCAGTAGAGCTAATAAAGAGAAATATGAAAGCCCTTGATTCAAACATTCAAATAATGGACAAGGTTTTAGGAATTTAGTCAATTTTAGGAATTTAGTTGAATTCCAAGGTTAAGAATAAAAGAACAAAATATTGTCGAAAAGTCATGCACAGATGTTAATTGGTATCAAAGGAAAGGTATAAACAGTAAAATAGGACAGCCTAAGCACCCTTAGACTTATCACTAAAGGTTGAAGTTTTCAAACTCCAAGGTGAAAGTCAAAAGGTCAGAAATAATGGTATCAAGTTAATTAAGTTCTTGTCAATACAAAAAAGTTTTACCAGTAGCACCATTTGTTCAAAAGTAATAGCCAATGTTAAAATTTTGTAAATTACTGCAAAAGTGGGTGAAACTGCAAGGCCATGCAAGGTCAAAATAATTAAAATTTTGATAAGTCAGCTTAAGGAAAGTCTTGGCAATAGGAATACATGAGCTCTAACAAAACTGAGAGCAAAGTTTCTGCAAATAAACAAACAGACATGCCAAAAGCCATATAGAAAATGACCCCCACCCGTAGAAAAAAATCATTTTTTGTAGAAAAAGAGTCCTAGGGGTCATTATTTTATATGTTAGTCCTATAAAAAATTGACCCCAATGAAAAATGACCCCCCTGTAAAGTGATACAAAATTTATAACAGGTGAAAGGGAAAAATATGCAACAATCAGGTTTAAATACTCTTTAATAGGAAAAATTCATTTTTTCCTTCATTTCAACTTTTAGCTTGTATGAGTTTGGCACATTCTATTTGACAATGAAAGAGGAGGAAATTTTTATCCCCCCCCCCCCCAAAAAAAAGAACATTACGTTAAATCAAATCAGAACAAACATTTTCATTTTTGTAACGTCTTCTTTTACTGTATCATAATATGAAAAGTTTTTCATTCATTGGAGCTATGACTTTCATATTTAATGTGTGTATTCCTTGTGACAAGACCTTACTTTGGGTACCACCAAATTTGCACTTTTGACCTTTACCTTGGAGTTTGTCCCATTTCACACAAAAATGCGATATTTTTACTTTGGCCATAACTTTTAAACGATAGATACTAGTACTCTCATACTTCACATATGTTTTTTTTTTTTGGCACGACCTTTCATTGGATACTAAAAACTTTGACCTTTTGACCTTGAACTTGGAGATTTCCGTACTTTTAAAAAAACTTTAACTTTGGCCATAACATTTGAACGGTAAGGGATAGAGTTTTCATACTTCACATATGTAATCCTTCTTACATTAAACCTTTCTTAAGAAACCCTCAACATATACCATTTGACCTTTGAGTTTGATCTACCTTTTAAAAGCTTATCCTTAGCCATTACTTTTTAAGTGGTGCTAGGGCATTCCTATTTTTCAATTGTATTTCTTGTGCATGAGAAGACCCTACTTTGGGAACAAATATATTTAATTTAATCTTCGCTATGTTGCCATACAGGAGCATAGCTGTTTCACAAACACATCTTTTTATATATAAGAGCAGTTGCGGTAAGAGATTGATACCCCAAAGCGTAACAGACGGACATCCCAATTACTACGTACCCTCCCGCTTTTCAAGCGGAGGATATAATAATATATAATACTGCTGATTTTTTCTGTCAGTACGATGATTTCCACCATTAAAAAACAATGTTTACCTAACCCTTTAGGCTCGATAATTCTTTTACTCCTTTAGATTCCGAATCATCGCATTGACCTTAAAATATAGCTATAATTGTATAATGTTATGAGATCAACATATCATCAATTTATTCCCAATTATCTCAGGTGAGCATTTCGGCCAATATGCTTCTTTATCTATTTTTTTTTTTTGCCCCCTAAAATTTTCAGATTTAATCCACAGGGAGTCATTTTTCTACGGGGGTCATTTTTCTTCACGTGCATGGGTTCTGCAAATTTTTAGGGTGGTGACACTTTTTCTACGGGCAAAAGGGTCATTTTTCGACGTCGAATTATGACCGGGGGTCATTTTTCGCTGTCGAAAAATGACCCACGGTCATTATTCGATTGGGGTCATTATTCGTCTTTACACCGGCTATTGGGCATGGATGGATCTTTTGTGCCATTGCAGTAACTTTTGCGACACCATCTTCGCAAACCACGGTCCAAAATGTACGATCCTCGCCCATTTGTAGGAGAGAGCTATATGTTTACTCCGGACCGTGGCATGAGACGATGCTGCGACACGGAACCTCGATCGTCCGAAGGACCATTCTCCACATCCCGTACACCTATACGATTCGAACCTGAGACGTAAGGATTAACTCCTTTCTCTGCGACTCCAGAGCAGACGCTCAAACCACTGCGCCACGCGGGCGACCAGTCAACAAATACATATTGCAAAGATTTACTTCTCATCAAATCAATATTTATTCCGCACACATTTGCGGGGGAGGGGGGGGGGGGGGGGGGGGGGGGGGGGGGGGGGGTGAGGGGGTAACTTTTTACCAAATTCTAGTATATCGTTGGCTATCGAAAATTTTCACTGAAAGGCTTCCCCACTCACTTTTCATTTTGCATCAGTACGTTTAGTCATAGTAATTCAGTATAATCTATTTTGTAAAGATTAGGTTGAGACATCCCCATTAAATAGGATTTTAAAGTTTGAAGGCTTTAATTGTTCTGTTTGTCAATTTTTTTTTTCAGGTAAATCATTTTTTCTGGATGTCCCCCTTTAAAAAAAGATACGTTCCTGACACATTAAAAAGCACCCGAAATTACAAATGAATAGTATATTTTCTCCCAGATGTAAGTCTCTCTCTCTCTCTCTGCAGGGGCGTAGCAACAGGGGGGGCATGTTCCTATGTTACCTTTAACATTACCTTTACTATAGAAAATATCCATTGAAAAGATGGTTGGCCCCCCACCTTTGACCACAGAATATTGATATCAAGGAAATATAGGAAAAAAATTGGAAGTGAAAGGAAGTTGGCCTTGAAAAAAGTTGGCCATGGCCACTAGCCCCCCGCTTGTCAACTTTTTTAGGTAAGTAAAAAAAATTTTCTCTGGCTGGCCCCCACTTTCAAAATCGATGCTACGTGCCTGCTCTGGATATCATATTACTAAATCATATTTAAAAATAAATGACATGAAGGGATTTTGAACTTTTGAATTCGTTAGTCCCAATAATTAGAACATTTAGTAAGGTGCATGCAAAAATTAGTCTGTTTTCAATCGTCGGTCTCATGATGAGGAAGAAATTCCCAGATATATATACGATACATGTATATGATATATTTTCATATTCATTTAAATTTCCAGAGTTTGCATCCTAGTGCTTTATATATCTACCTCTATATCAGAGATTTTGAGCAACATTTTGGCCCAAAGACAACATTCGTACTGATATATGTCAGGCCAAATCTATGATCGAAGAGTGCAACCATTACAGAGAAGATTCGCATTTCCATTCAGTTAGTGAAATATTGCGTTACCGAGGTTAGTAATCTAAAATTATGTACTTTTTCCTGATGTGCATGTAAGGACATTTTTTTGAGAATTGTTTTAATTTTTAATTGTACAATCCTTGACCAACTTGTGTATAAAAAGGGGTGGGGGCTCAAAGGAGTAGGGTTTTCCCTTTTTTGAGTGTGCTGTCGGAATGTTAATTGATGATATCAATAAATATTTCTAACATTTTATTAAATATGATATATACATATACTCATCCGTCTTAGTTTAAGATATTACAATAGAAAACTGATGTTTCGGAGTTGGCTTCTTTTTGTTAGCTATATAGAGAATGTTTATTTTATAAATTTTCATTTTTTAAAATAAATATGTTTTCTAAAGTTTTATAGTTGCACTTTGAAAAGTAAAAATGTTCAGAAATAACGCTTTTTTCGGTCTAGAATATTTTTGCTAAATTTATTTTTAAATAATTAAAAACTTTTTTTTAAAAATTAAAGAACGAAAATTACACCGTTTAGTTCAATGTTCGTTTTTATCAAACTCGTAAGCAGGTGACTACGCATGACTTGGGGATTTCCAGTGACGTCACGAACCTGGGAATCCCAACAATCTAGTATTTTACTTTTTAAACTGGATTGACAGGCTTCAGACGTTAGAAGAAGTTAACACACGAGCATTTCATTGTGATAATATAACTGTATTTGTAGACGAAGAACTACCTGGCAGTTTTTCTCAGAGATTTATAGAACTACTCGTTCGTGTAAGTTCGCCATATTTTTCCATTCAAACATGTCGACCAGGAACTTTGTCCATCCTCAAAATTTGGAAGCAGAAGATTTGGTCGAGGATTGTGCACCATATGCAGGTGGACATGGAGTTTTTAAAAAAAGTGCATATGATTCAACATTTGAAAAGTTGGATTCTGTGTGCGATAGTGGTGTGGATCTAAAATCTTGTGGTTCAAGTGCCTATGGATCTTTATACGAGAAGGGACCAGAGACTTTTGTTCTTGAAGAAAGACTAGAAAGTTTGACTCTAGAAAGCAGCAAATGCTCTACAGAGGCAACAAAATGTTCGTTAGATGATGGTTACACAAGCGGGGTCGTTCGATCTTTCTGTGACTTCCTTGTTTTAAAAAAATCCAAGAATTATATGTATATATATTCACGCAATTTTAATTTTCTATCTTTATTTGGAAATTTAATAGGCCTAAATAAAAACAAGGTTTGGGGCTAAATTCTAGAACATTCTAGAAGAGACTGGAGCTAGCCTAGAGTCTTATGTAATGTCATGTGATCTTCAGGGGGGTGGGGTATATGCTCTAATAATCATGTAAACAAAATTAAATTTGATGTTAGGAATGTTTATTGATCATTTTTGTGAAACATCACCAGAGGTAAAATAATGGATTATCTGAAAAGCAAACAAGTGTCGTCTCTCTGAATAATGAATCGCAATATTCGCATTATTAACAAATAAAATACGCAAATATACAGAATACGTTGTACGTATTAGTATTTAGAATCACACGTGATTATTAATTCACTGTATAGAAAGTTCTGGAAACTTTATTTCTGTATATAGACATGATTGAAATAAAAGGAAGACTTCGCATGTAGCAAATTTTAATTCAGCTTCACCACATTGTCTCAAGCCACAGTTCGGAGTCTGCCTATATAGCTCTCTCCAGAATGGAAGAGTAAAGTGCTTTCTGGCCGTGGTTTGTGTCGGTGACTTCACCCAACTAAATAAGTGTTTGACACTCAAAAAAGCAAAAGAAATAAATGTTTTGAAATGTACTGATTGGCAGTTTTTTGTGATTTACGTTTCTCAAACGCAAGTCAAACTATAAGTCTAGAGTTTGAATTTGGCCTTACCAATGGAAAAAGATTAGTGTTATTAAAAATACACTAGTGAACTATGAATTATCAATATAAACAAGCACCAACTCTTCTAAAGTCAGGGCCAAGGTAAAAGTTTTTTAATGGATCAATTTTAAGGTCAATGTCAAATTTTAAAAATATTTATATATCAATGGAAAGGTCTTCATGTCACAGTGAATACGAACGTAAACTGTAAAGCCCTGGCATCAACTGTTCAAAATTTATGGCAAAAGTTTGAGTATTGATAAATTTTTTCTCTTTTTATTAATGCAAAACTGGGTCAAACTCCAATGTCAAGGTCAAATATTTAGGAACCCAATGAAACGTCTTGTCACAAGAAATACTGACACCTGTTGAAATTATGATAGTTAAAGCTCAATTCAATAAAAAAAAATATGTGCAAAGTTAAAGATCCTGTGGACACAGAGACAGACAGACGGGCAACACAATATTCGATGACGGACTATAAAAAGGAATAATTGTATTAAATGAAATTGGAAAATTGAAAGTGGGGTTAAAAGGTGTACAATTAAAACATTCATATGTATGTTGACTTATTGATGTAAAACTTATGTTCCTATCGAGAAATTTTTCCATCATATGGAGACAATTGAAAGTGGGGTTAAAAGGTGTACAATTAAAACCATCATATGTATGTTGACTTATTGATGTTTATGTTCCTATCGAGAAATTTTTCCATCATATGGAGACACCGTGACTTGCTGATGGTGAGTTGCAAAATTTGTCTTATACTCGGCACTCAGGCCGGTGTAAAGACGAATAATGACCCCCATCGAATAATAACCGGGGGGTCATTTTTCAACGACGAAAAATGACCCCCACCCGTAGAAAAAAATCATTTTTTGTAGAAAAAGAGTCTGATGAGAGATTTAGTTTCTTTAAGATTTTTTTCTCGAAGTTTATTTTTTCAGTACAAATTTGGGTATAATTTCGTTAAAACTTTGGAATTTTAGTTAATCTATCAAGATATTGCCATTTTTCCCATAGTTAAAATTTCGAATTTCTTTTTCAATTTTTAGATAAAAATATGAATGAAACCAAGAAATCGTACGTATAAAATAATATGATGACACGATTTTGAAAATGAGTTTTGCTTAGAGGTATATTTAGTTTCATCAATCCTGAGCTCATAATTAAAACACCAAATTGAAATTCCATATTTTATGGTCTAGGGAAAATGCCACTCAATTAAGTTTAAGAAGAATTTTGATTCTTATTTTATTGTATACATCGAAAATTCGGCTGTTTTAGACAGGAATAAATTTAAAAGAAATGAATTTGATGTGTCAAAATAAATTCTAATTTTTGACATGTACAAGTACATATGGTATTGTTTATTTCTATTGAAAGTAAAAAAAAAACTCTGTTGATTGATATCTTGGAACTCTACAAAATGGTTTTAATTTTTTTTAAAATGTTCCTAGTTTAAAAAAACAACCATTCAAGTACATAGAAAAAAAGAAAGCAAACACACACACACACACTCAGAAGTACACATCTGCATAACTTCATCATAGTAGATAGAAAAATTTTACAATTGAAAAATAATTTAACGACATTTATGCGCTTCTATTCGACAACTCATCAAAAATGTACCATCGACAGTTTATTCTACAGAATCGTTTTTTTTCTTCACTTTTCAGATTGAAGATGGAACTTCTCTGAAATGACTGCAGAAATACTATAGAGGGACACGTACCAAACACCCAAAAATCGTTAAGTATATAACCATGCAAGTTTTATATACATGTATGCATGATAATCTGATAGTGAGTAAAATATTTAATATTAAGTGTTATGACATGCGTAATAAATAACGAAATGGGATGAGACTAAATACGATTGAAGATTTTATTTTTTAATTTTATTTTTCTTTTATTTATTACTCCTTTCTTTTTATTTCTGCTGCATATTTATATTTTTATAATAATATATAACCTTTGGAATATTGTTCCTGAATAGATAGAAATATAAAAACAATCCTGTATTTAATAACTTCCTTGATTTGTTACAGTTTGTTGGTATTAGAAAATAGCAACATTTAATAGTTGAATGATAAGTGATAATAGAGTGTACTCTTGAAAGCAAAATTAAAAAAAGCACACATTTTTTTCAGAAAGATCATTTATTCTAAAAAATAAACTTGAACAGGCTGACATAAGCCAGCAATTGCTCTTTGATAAATAAGCCCGACTATAAATAGGTTACTGTCAGTGAAAAATATATGAAAGAAAGTACAAATGTCGCTGTTGCCTATATATTTCCATTTCTAATTTTTTTCTCTGTGATAACTCTTTGAAAGTTAGGGGTAATTTATTTCTAGATAATTCTGCCGGAATGTAAATTAGGCAGCTTCAACCTATCGTCTCAAGCCACGGTTCGGAGTCTCTCTCTCTCTCTCTCTCCAGAATTGTAGAGAATTTGATCATTTTTGTCGTGGTTTGCGACAATGACTTCACCCATGCGTAAACTTTATAAGTATATGACAATCAAAAATTGAACACATAAAAAGCAAACAAAATACATATACTTGTTTTTGAAATTCGATGCCCCGTTTGGTTGATAAACTGTTTATTGTTAACCCTCTCGAGAATTTTTCACTCATATGGAGACGCTACCACTTGCCGATGGAGAACTGCAAACTTTGTCCTAACTCAGCACTTAGGGCTATTGAGCAGCGAGGGATCCTTTTTTTGTACCAGCACCTGCTGCGACACATACATGACCTCGGTTTTTACGGTTTCATCCGAAGGACCGGTCTCCACGTCCGATACACCTACGATTCGAACCGGAGACGTAAGGATTAACTCCCTACTCTGCGACTCTAGCGCTGACGCTCTGACCACTGCGCCACGCGGGCGACCAGACAAACAAATACCTACTAAGTATTGAAAAGAATTCATTCAATCAATTTTAAATAGGGGATACTTTTTTCAAGTACTATAGTATATCATTTACTATTGAAAACTGAAACTGAAAGGCTGGTCTCGTTTTCCCACTCATTTTTTGTTTTACATGTAGCATCATTTAGTACGTTAAGTCGATTATATAGTAATCTGGTATCTAATTTTTGAAAATAAGATTGAGGAAAGGTAGGAATTATACCCCTCTCCCATTTCCCCAATAAAATAGGATTTTCAAGTTTGAAGATTTTGTCCTCTGTTTTTCAAGTTTTTTTAAGAGGTATGTTGAATTTTAATCTGGATGTCTCCCTTTCAAAAAATGACACATGTACAACGATCCTGACACATTAAAAATCACCCGAAATTACAAAGTTAGCAGTATATTTTTTCTCCCAGGTTGTAAATCTCTCTCTCTCTCTCTCTCTCCCTCTCTCTTTGATATCTTTTTACTAAATCATATTATATATATATATAATATAAATATACTTGGGTTGTCTCTCTTAGGTTAAACATGTATCTGAGTGACACGATACATCGATGATTTAATTAAAAACGGGTTATCCTGATTGCAAATTATGCAAAAAAAAATTTATAAGATTTATAACAATAAATTTACAAGACGGTTGATGGGGAAGAAAAACTTTTATAATTTACAGCTTGATGGAAGATAAATACATTGACAGAAAATAAATATATGACACGTACTTTCATATAATTCCAAAAACGGGTTGTAAGGTAAATGCCCGCATCTAGATTGCTTAGATTTTTTTAACACTGAAATTTTTTTTCGTAATATTTCTTAACATATTGACATCTTATATCGATAAATAGAATTTTTTTTAAAATGAAATGGAAATTCTCCCCATGTTTAATTTGTTACTTTATTTCTTTTCATTTGTCTCTGTGTTTTCTCGTTCGTTTTTTTTTTAGAATCCAGGATTTGGAAGCACGGAATTATGATGGTATGCATCAACAAAAAATGTTTAGGGTGAATTTATTATTTTTACTTTATTTAATATATTTACTTGTTCATGGCTTGAACTCTCTATTTTCTTATTGCAGGTCAGACCTGTTTGCACTTGGCAGCAGAGCACACCCACCTTCCAATCATTCGCCTATTGGTTTTGTCAAGAGCCAACCTTAACACACAGGTGAGAAAATGGTGTTAATTCCTTATGAAAAACAATGTAGGCATTTCAGCCAATGAGAGGCATCTTTCCTCTGAGTGATTTATGAGGCAGATGACAAATTCACTGAATACCTGTTTTTTCCTATTCATAATTCATTTACACTATTTATTAAGTTCACCTGTGATTTGGAATGTAAGTGGATTATTAATGAATCATGTAAATTATTTCCAACCTCTGTTTTTTCAGGATGGTAAGAGTGGAAAAACTGTTATTCATTACGCTGCAGAAATGGGAAACGTTTTACTTCTGGAGTTTTTACTGCAGTATCCCATCAACGTTCACTCCAGGACGTATAGTGGTCTGACTGCCATCATGTTGGCAGATGGACGGGGCTACCATGACATCGTCCAGCAGTTGCAGAAATTCGGAGGCTCATTGGAGAATGTTACATTTGAGGCGTCTTCAGATAGTGATGAGGAAATGGTAAGAAATTATAACTGTCCTTGAAATTGACTTTACAAAAATTTGTGTTCAGTTGTTTTAATTAAGTCTGGTAAAATATGCATGTTGGTAATACCTTGTTATTTGAATTTCAGAGTTGAAACAACTTGTTTCTTTGAACGAGACAACAGGGTCTGCCCATAGAGCCCGAAAAACTCCCCACAAAAAAGACTGTGATAGCCATGATAGGTGAGGAGTGAGGACGAGTGCCCTTACCTTCCTGCTGGCAGGATGGTGATAAACTTTTTAATCCATGGTTGTGATTTTTAAAAACAAACTTTACAAAAATACCATCAAAAATGGCTAATACACTTGCTTATCCACAGTGGAAAGACGTGAAGGAGAGGGTTTTATGCGCAAGTGCTAAAATATGACCAAAAAATTTGATATCTGACGAATTTATCATTGTGTAAAATTGCCAAGACTATCAGAATTGCACAAGGCCAGTAATAACTTAAAACTTTGTAGAAATCCTGTATATTTATTATTGTGACATGAATGTTGAAAATTCTGTAATACGATAGTGAAATTGTAACATCATTGTCATTTGATGGATATATGTTTTGTTCTGTTAATTTGAAGTAAATGGAAATAAAAGAAGAAAAATCCGTCATGGTTATTCATAGAGGTTATGATCAAACTGAGCAATGCATAAACTGAGAGAAGAACAATAGACATGTAATTATTCCATGATAAAATCTTATCAAAGAACTGCTTCCTTTTCACTAACCGCAATCTCAAAAAATAAAACAAAAATAGAGGAGAAACTCAAGTTCAAATGCATAGGCTACATAAACTGATTTTAACTATATAACCTGTAACCATATTATTGTGTCCTTACGATGAGGAAGACCTTCACACACTTAGCAGGAAGGTCGAAAAATTAAAAATAGAATGGGTTTTGGGGATTTTCGGTTTCAATTTATTCTCTGCTGCATCCTTAAATCCGTTATGTAAACCTGACTTTAAAAACGGTTGTAATTTTTATATCTGTTAAGTAGGCACATGATGGAGAGGCACGTACTAGGAGGTGGATGCTCCATCCCATTTTTTCCAAAAGGTTAATATTCTTGAAAATTTACATTGCTTGTTTTCGGGACAATTACAAATATGATAATGCAACAAACCTCTCAACGAAAAAGGATTTTAGAGTTTAGGGACAATATTCCTTTTTTGGCTTGACAATTTTCTGTTCAAGTTGTCATTTACCCCCTCCCTCTCTCACTTTAAAAAACGATATACTACTTTTCCATCTAGCCTGCACAGCTCATGCATCATGTCCTTGAAGTTTCTTTCCATTACGTATATAACAAAGTGACTTTAAAAATATAAACTTTACTGATAACGAAGCCTGGCACTTCGTTTTAAGCGTGTATATGAAAATAAAATCAAAACTACATTTTCCCTCAATTTTAATTAAGACTGTATATACAATTAAGATTTTTTTAAACATACATCAACACGTACACTATTATATTATATTTTCGTGAGATATGTAGGGGAAAATAACACATTGCTATAAATACCACAAAGAAAACTTTAAACACGGAAGTGAAAATGGTATGTAAGTAGATATTCTGACCTTTTTTTCGTTTTTACATTATAGACATCGGTTTTCATGTTATCCGGATGCATGGGATGGGAAATTCAGCCTGTTACGGGGATTTTACTTAGGTTTGGATTTGTTCAATAACGGACAATCCTGAATTCATATTCATGATGAAACTAACATCTCGGGTTAAATAGATCACCAAGTGCTACTATTTTCAAAAATCATTTTTTGGTAATGTCCCTGGGACACTTAAAATACACTTACTGAATTCAGTTTAAAAAAAAAAACAACCCAGTAATATATAAAGCTCATGCAAGAGAAATTTGAGTCTTTGGTTTGTGACACGGGCAACACAGAATTGAAATCTTTTGGAAATATTATCGACTTTAACTTCATAAAAAGCCAATGGTACAAAAGAAACCCCTTCTCTCAGCCGTGTATAGTTTTCATATTTTTACCCTGTTGCGTTTATACTGATACGTACTTGGCATGCATATCTAGGATCAAGTAACTATATAAACAAGCAAATTCAACGAATATGAAATAAAAAGCCCTATCTCTTCTCATTCAAAAGTTATGATCAAGGTTAAAGTTCTTGTGACAGACTGACAGAGTGACAGACGAATTAATGAGATTTAATGTCCCATCGCTTTTGTGAAAGCGGGAGGCAATGTTGGCTTGATTGGACATACAATATCCATTGGTATCCATTTGGACAAACGACTTTACTCCCTCTATCATCGTCGCAAACCACGGCCAAAATGTACGATCCTCTCCCATTCTGTAGGAGAGAAAGCTATATGCAGACTCCGAATCGTGGCTTGAGACGATACCCCTTTTTCTGTAGTTTATGTCGGCATGCAAGGTAATTATGTTAACATGCAACATTAAATATACCAAAATGCAACAGGGCAGAAAAATTTGAACAGATAGGAATTTGTGAAATTTTCAGTTATCAAATATTTCCCACATGTGACTTCAAACATGCTGCGTGCAACTTATCTAAGTATCATAGTAATTGCAACTTATTTACGTTGACACGCAACTTATTTCATGTTGACATGGAACCTATTATTGTCGACATTTAATCTATTTGTTGCAACATACTATTTTTCTTTATGTCAAATTATTCATGTTAAAATGCAACTTTTCTATAATGAAATGTATGCCTATTACTAAGATCGTTAATTGACTTATCTCGCATATCAACATTAATAAGAACATGTTGAACATCAATCAAGCTCAAAAGACACATTCGGAACAAAGCAGACACACGCAGACTCTAAAATATCAGAGATAGGATCAGATGCCATAGAGAAGTAAGAAACTCATGTCGACTTGTCACACCCACCGTCAGCTTATTGTCATAATCAGGTAAACAGAAAAACCCCTAGATAATTCAATGTGAAAACACACCTTTTTTAATTGCAAAGGTGTAATTTCAATACCCATTTTGGTGGATTTTCAGAGGCAACGGCAGAAATATAGGATGTCTTGCACATGTGGCAGTGATATTGTATACTCTAAAAAGACCTGTAATTGTACATATAAATATGAACAACTGAAACTCAAAGGTTTCTTTTTCAAATCATTTATTGACACAAAGTCGTACATGTGTTGTAACACTGGTATCCAAAATACAGTCATATCAAACTTCGTTAAACATATATAATTATGCTTAAATCACGCAATCATAGAACACTTTAGGTCTATGACATAATACAGATTTACATTACTATGCTCATACAAATTGTGCATTATTGCCTTTTGTCTTTTGTTATTATTTAGTTTCTTTATGCTATCATAAGCAATGTGAAAATAATCTAAATTGAAAATTGAACTGACTTTACTTTTTGTTTTCGAAATTATTCGTTTATACTTAGAGCATGTTCTTGCTTATCGAATCAACTGGGAAGCTTAAACTCCATATGCAGGTTATGAAGGTATGTTGCTACATAAAAAGAAACGTTGACGATGAGGGAGTTAAAGTCATCAACTTTATCATGAAATCTTGTTATTGACTGCATGTTAACATGATAATTGTATATCAATATAAATATGCTGCATGTCATGTAAATTAATCTTGTGTCAACATAAAAAATTTGCATCTACAGTGTATCGTGTATGAAGTCGAAACTTGGTCAAAAATCCAAATTCTAATCTTAATGCATATACCGGGTATATTTCTCTTGCATGTAAACACAATATATAATGTAACATTTCGGTAAAAATATGTATGACAAGTGTGTAAAAATAATTTTATTTTTATGTAAGTGTCAGATATATCCCACCCTAGTGCCCAGGCACACGTCGTTTTCTAAGACTCATTCAAACACTTCTTTTTTATTTTCTGACCCACTGCAGTTTAAAATGCATCCACAATAAGTTTGACTTTCTGCCACTGTGTCGTTTTTAGAGACGTATGGATTCTCGAAAAGTTGACCACTTTCCTTTCCCTTCTCTGTTTAGACAGATAAAATGAACTTTTTCTGCTTTTCTTAGTCCAATGGTTTTTCTTTACTGACAGTTCTTTGAGGAATCGCACTTAAATGCAAGAGAAAATGTGAGACATAAATGGAAGAACGTCTTAGAAACTCACAGAATGGAAAAACCAAAGTAAAGAAGGAATTCACGTGAGGGTGGTTAGGAAAGTCCGGAATATTAACATATGGTAAATACGACGACTCTTTTAGAACTTGTCAGTTTCCTATAGCAACGTAGACGAACATATAGTTCTTTATATAATATCAATTTATATTTTTCTTTATTTATGTCAATCATATGAAGTTGGTGTCGACATTTTGGGTTGCCTTATCCTTGTTTACCTGTCTGACCGATTCGTTTTTGGGTTTGATTGACTGATGAGGTACTGATGGGTACTAATGATTCACTGACGATTTATGTACTAAAAACCCGTTCCTCGTCTAAATTTCTGACATGGTGGATGTTTTCCTTACTGCATTGTACCGTATTAATTAAATCGTTGAATCTAAGCTTAGTAAAAATAATATGACGCTCCAAAGAACTGTAATAAAACAACTCGAATAACTTTTATCAGATTTATTTAGCATCAGCAAAATGTACAGTTACAAATGTTTGTCTTATAATTAACGATTGTTCTAAAAGCTTGATTTCATAAATGTTCATCTTCTATAAAACCTGTATTCGAAGTACCATCTGAGTGCACAATTAGTCATAATTAAGTGTCTTCCTTTAATCAAAAATTTCCAATGATAATTAGTACTCACTGACATCGAACATTGTTAATTATTGAAGGATATTCAATATTACTGTAGATCTCATACGTAACATATACTTTCGGTACGCATAGACTGTTTGTATAGTTAAACAAAATGGTTTTGCTTTGCACCATATACATTCATATTATTAAAAAAATGCAGTTTTATATCGTTTGAACTTTTTTAAACCCTACTGATAATGCAATGGACAGCCATTGACTATGATAATCTTTCAACCGAAAGGAAAGTCCTAAAATTAGAAGCCATGTCTTGTTTGAGTGTTCTGGTTTACCACGACTCAAGAAAGAAACAGGAAGCTAAACAAGTTTAATTAGCTTGTACCTTTTTTTGTGAAAATATGGTATGCAATCTTAAAAAAAAACAAGGTTGCCACGTCCTTTGTTTAAATGCCATCTTAAAAACAGTAAGAGTACACATGTTGAAATGTATTGCCAAATACAAAAGGCTAATTAATCATATGAAAAAACTTGAATGAACAATTTGTGAAAGTTCTACTCAAGGAAGTTATGAGCCGCTATCTGTGTACTGTAACGTGCGCCCAGGTCCAAGAAGAATAAATTAAACTTTACTTGCACATTCATCATTGACAATTATGTTATACATGTTTCAGATACTTTAACTGTCAATTATTTTTGAAGATCAGCCATAGTAAACAAAAAATTAGTTCAGAGACATTGCAAAATCAACCACTTTCCAGAAACTTGATCAATAGAAACTCCACTGATTTCAATAAACCTGTTTTTCAAACACTTTGAGAAAGTGTCATTTTCTCCCCATTTCCTTTTAGTATTTTCATAGCAGTGCAGATTGAAACCGTGTAACTTTCGCTGCTTATTTTTATGCAGTAACATTCACATATGGTTAATTTCACAAAAACAGCCAACATGACATTTAAGGATATGATCAGTTCTTGGAAACTGTCATATACGATGAAATACAGAAATTGAATTGAACGGATGAGTTAGCTGATTGGTGTGTGAAAATAAAATGTCACATTTATATTTGTACACATGTATTTCAGATTTTAAGATTTTCATGAAAAAATTAATGTATAACCTGATTCTAAATGATATTCCAAAATTAAATCATTTATCAGTTGAATTAGGAACGGATGAGTTAGCTGATTGGTGTGTGAAAATAAAATGTCACATTTATATTTGTACACATGTATTTCAGATTTTAAGATTTTCATGAAAAAATTAATGTATAACCTGATTCTAAATGATATTCCAAAATTAAATCATTTATCAGTTGAATTATGAACGGAATTATAAACTTGCCAGTGGCAAATTGAAATTTCTATAAAAATATGCACCAGGAAACTAATTTGGGACTTCATCATCATTTTTAAAAATATACACGTGTGCGCCTTTCATGTATGAAGTTCCTTCATGTATATAATTATATCTGGCATGGGTAATAGGTATCTCATTATTATTGTACTTAAAGTTATGTAAAAAAATATTATATCATTAATGGTAATTTATAAACACAGTTACATGCATAACAATTATAAGTTGTATTAATGCTGTATTAACGCAAAAGAAATACCTTTGTTTAGATTTCATGAAACGTTGATTATTTGAATAATGAAATTCATATTTGAAGACAAGATAACATTATTTTCAACTTCCTCAAGAAAAAAACAACCGATGGACAATTTCCAGCTGTCAATGCTGAAACACAGCACAATAAAGTCATGTCACACTGAAACAGTGTAAATAGGAAAGAAGCGGGAAATGAGACTATTCCAAACATTGTATGTTGTTTCCTAGATGGTATCTTTACAAATAAAAGTCATATTTTTAAATGAAATATTTATGCTGAACTGATACTTATTTATTTACTCTTTAGAGAATGCTTTCTTAATTCTTTTAATTTAAATTACGCAACGATTGAAAAGAAAGCAACAAGTTAAAATGATTTTATTATTTGATTTTTTTTCAATAAATTGAGAAGTTGGTTTATTCACCGAAATGTCTTTTAAAATGATTGTTCACAGTGCAATGCACCATAGGTTGTCCACTTCTTTTTAAACCGAGGAGTTTTGTACGATCGGTCGTCCACCGACCTTGTTTCAGAGTATCTTAAATTATTATCGATCTATACACCTTAAACATAGTTAGTTATAACATCAATATGTAACGGTATGGATTTTTAATTCCGTGTAGTTATACATGCATTTATACAAAAAGAGTGAAACTTGGTATGTTGGATTTTTACAATGTGTCATTCTTGGTTCATACTGAAGTATTTTAAGAAGGGAAACAAGATTGAAAACGCATTGTCACGCTTTTTATTATACGGAAGAGATAATATCATGAATGAATCCAGATTTCATATCAAACAGCCCCATATAAGGCATAGCGGAAGAGTCAACATAAAACAGAGTCCCTTTTCTGTGTCAATGTCATGATGGGGAAAACCAAAAAGCCTCTAGAAACTATTTGTATTAACAAGCATTCTCTAAAAATATGCATTAGTCGCAAAAATACCCATATGCAAAAACCATAATTTCCTTTCTTTTCAAGGTTGAAGTCTTATAATGTTTAAGTAGGAATACAATTACATGTATCTTCAAATGTTCTAGATATTGGACTGCAAATGAATGTTGGAATATTTAAATATACAAGAGAATAGAGGGCAGCTAAATTTAAAGGTTTAGGAAAATTCTTATCTCCTTGCTTGAAGGGCCAAGGTCCGTTCATATTTTGTTGAAGCAGTCCTACACCTTTGCAGAATTTTCCAAACAACGATTTAAGATTCTGGAATGGTTCCATGTTAATATTTTGTTTAATGAGTCCTAGTTTAAGGAAAGAACATAATTCAAACAAATTTTGACAATTTTCTCAAAACCTTCTCTTATTTCCCAAAATTATTTTACAGCTAACCATATGCATGCCTGTGTATTATCGTAAATCTGGAAATTTTTACGTCGATTTTATTTTGCGAATTGGGGTCAAAATGCTGTTGATTTATTTTTACGTTTCGAAATTTTGCGAATGACCACTGCTTTGTTTACATTTTCTTATTGGTGATTTATTTTTGAGAAAAATATTTTTGCAAATGCAATGAACTCGAAAATTTGCTAAAAATTTATCTACGGCAAAAATTTCAAGATTTACGGTAATTATTTTATTATGAAGTTAAGACCGTCAATATTTCGACCTTACAAGTATGGTGTGCTGTCAATCTTTAGAGTGGATATTGTGCCTTCTGGTATATATGATTTATTTAATGATATTTGCAACTTAATAAACTCACCGTAGTCGTTTTGAAAAATTCTATTTTAGGAATTAAATTATATCTAAAAGGAAGAAATGGTATACCAATGCCTATAGAATCTGTATTTGTGGTTGTTATCTAATCTTTTTTTTTTATTTCATTACAATTTAGAATATATCTATTTTTTCTTAAAATATAGAATGGTCTTTTTATATAAATGATACGGAGTTTGAAAATGAATATTGTCACATCATAAATTCCTATTCCCTTTGTTATTCATTCACGTTTCTGTATGACTCGTCATCTGAAGTGTATACCATAGCGCTGTTTGATACATCACATGTAATCCTCATTAGCATTCCTACTCCAAGTGTGCAAGCAGAGTATATGTCACTTTTTATTTGCATAAGAAATAAATACACACATCTTAGTTAGGCTTGAGATTTACTGGTATTTATAAAACTTTACAGAAATGTTGATCACCAAACCTTTATTGTGCTTTCCATATTCTAAATTTCCAAAAATTACTATCGTAGCCAGGAAAATAGATGAAATCTGCCAAATAAATTTAAATTTCATTGATATTCTCAAACAATCTTTCTTAAACTTTTAATGATTTTTCTTGTATTATATCTAAGTGTTTTTGAAAATTCATAAAAAGTATGTCTACTCCTATTGCTACAAAGGGGTTTGTTTGTGGTATAGTATGCTATTGCTTGTAAAAGGAAAGTGTGTGTCTCCCTTCTAGTTCAAGAAAAAATAATAAAGCTTAGCCATACTTTCAGCAGATAAGGTATTGTTGTCTTGTTGATAATTTAGGTATTTGTGTGTACCTGATAATAAGCCTTTGTCTTACGAGATTTTAAACACTGCAAAAATTAGAGTTTGCACCAGATTATCCCCCGAGCTGCAATGGTTATGGTTTATTGAGTGCTGTGCTGACTTTCGAATTAACGGGGTTTCAGTAAATGGCATCAAAACATAAAGAAGATTTTCCAAGTAGAAACCCCCATGTACTTTTATAGAAAAATCATGACTTTAAAAAAAAACTAATTCTTGAACCATTATACATTATCAGTTTCCAGTTGATATTGACACGCCTTTTACAGAAGATAAATCAACGCATTTTTTAGTTTTACATGGCATTTGTTTCCTTTTAAGGTGTGATAACAATTCTGTTAATCTGATTTTAATCAGATTGCAATTTTGCTAATTATTATTTCAAACAATCTTTTTTCATATGTAGTTATATTGCAGAATGCTATGAGATTAAAATGTTGAGGGACTCACGCGCTTTAAAAGTTCAGCAACATTTTACTTTTTATACATGTATGCCTAAGTGGATATAAAATAAATGGAGAGTGTTTGTCATAGTATCTATTTGATGTCGAATAACCCATGGTTGTCTATATAAAGATATAGCAAGTTCTTACTCTTTGTAAAAGAGATCACATTTATAAAGTATTTCTCCTTATTAATCTGATTGATAAACACATATTGCACAAAATCTATGTCTTCTCATGTGTATATTCCTCAGAAAGATAGCTTTAGTTTAATAATATGAATTGAATGTATGGTTCTTTTTACTGGTAAAAGAATTTTTAAAAACAAATCAAACATATGGAAAGCTTTGGATCATGAATATATTCGTTTTAAAAATAAAAAAGCTGTTGTTCAATTTTTCCTTTGCAAAACCTTGTACATGTAAGATTGACAATTTCTGACTGTAATTACCTTTTGGAGAATTTCGTAACGTTTCGAATAAAGAATGATGTAAGAGACTAAAAGTAAGCAGAGCATTATTATTTTTGAATAAAAAATCTAATATTAGAGTCTAAAAAATTGAATTAAATCTTAACGATTCATTTGGAAAATAACAAATTTATTTCAATTATTCGTTAATTGAAAAATAACATTTTCTTATTACCAAAAAAAAAATGCTTTATTACAAAAAACCTTATCACAAAAGTAATATGACCCAGTAATTCAGTTTATTTAAAAACATTTCGCCATTTGCGTCAGACAGGTAACAAAACATCGCGTACTTATAGAAAGGATAGATATAAATGGACCTTTTTCATTTGATAAGAAAATATGCGAACGTCAGTAGAAATATATACGTACATTTATATATATATTTTAAAAAGCAATGCGTTAACGCATTAGTTTACAATTCAAAGACATTTTCAACAAAAAATGAGTGTATTTCAAACATTTGTGGGGAAAAAAACAAGAAAAATCCCATCTTTGACGTAAATTGCACTCATTGAAACAATAATATTTCAGATACAAGGAAAATGATTGAAGATAGTGAATCTAAAAACAATACCAATTTTGTTTTGATGTATAGAACTCTGACGCCCGGAACTTCCAGAGGTGGGATCAGGTGGTTTGGAGGAAAGCATCCCCTGTTGACTGGTCACGTCCACCGTGAGACCTAACTATTGATCAAGTAGACGAAATTTTTCCTAGTCAAAATTAGTACAAAAACAAAGGACAAACAAAATTAATGGAATTAAGAAATAAAAAACAATGATAGACAAGGTCACAATACCGACCATAAAACTTATAAAATGTTGGCCAAACGATTAAAATGACTTAAGACCATGTCATTGGTTATATGTACTAACAAGGTCATTTTGGAATAACAAAATGCTGTCTTTAAACGATATTGTTGAAAACCTGGTTACTTCAACTTATCTCAAAGTACCTGGTAGTTTGCTTTATTTTTAAAATGATCGCAATCGGAGTCATTAGTCATGAAAACTTCAAATATTAGGCATACTATCAGTCTGATTAAAATCGCACGACAAACAAAATAAAAGGAGCTAGTGAAGTTTTGATTTTAATAAGACTGTATGGCACGCCAAATTCACAAAAATGAGATAAACCTAGTTTCACAATTGATAATCTAGGTTTGTCGACTGTAAACTATAGTTTACAAACCGTAAACTATAGTTAACGATTCGTTAAGTATAGTTTTCATCTGTAAAACTATATTTAACGGTTGTTAACTATAGTTTACGAATGATAATCTAAGTTTATCTGTCTGTAATGAAACGTTAACAATAGATTTTGTTGATAAACATAGATTCACGTCTGTAAACTATAATTTACGATCGTTAACTAAAGTTAAGAGTTGTTAATCATAGTTTCACAAATCGTGAAACTATATTTATCAGATCGTTAACTATAGTTAACTATAGTTTACAAATCGTGAAACTGTATTTATCAGATAATCTATGTTTTGCAATCGCAAATGATTGTTTTCGGTGTTAAGTATAGTTTACGGTTGTGAAACATAGATTATCGCGTTAACTATGGTTTCAAATGTGAAATATAGATAAATGTTGTTAACTATAGTTTACAGTCCGTAAACTATAGTTTACAACCGATTAACCTAGTTTATCGATTGTGAAACTATGATTATCTCATTTTTGTGAATTTGGCGTGCCATACAGACTGGCATACTTTGTATTTTCTTTATTTTAAGTACTTTAGACTTTGATGTTTGGTACATCAACAACAAGGAGATAAAGTGAGAAAATTACTACTTTTTAAAACAGTTTCTTAGTAAACGACATCTGAATAGTCCTTGCATCTATGTGGGCTACGCTGTACGTGATTAATAGCATTGACGGAAAAATAAACATGGAGTGATTAATATTGCGGAAGTCATAATAGTATTCAAAGGAATTTAAATTAAAAGACTAATTCATAATGATCTAGCCAATTATTGTAATCTAATAAGTGGTTTAGTGGTTAAGTGTTTAACTTTACATTGAAAAAAAACATACAGATTTAATAAATGAAATATATGGAGATAACGAACAGTATTTCAGCTCAAAAGTCAAAGCAATACAAAACTGGAGAAGAGCAAACACGGACTTATGAAACAACAGAGGTGGGTCAGGTACCATGGAGGAGTGAGCATCCCCTGCCGTAAACCGGTCACATCCGCCGTGTGTTCATTGTCATTTTCGAGAAATCAGTTTGTAAATAATAATACAAATAAAGGAAAAGTATAACAACTTTATGTATATTTTTATCATATGATAGACATGCCGTGGTATATATATCAATTAGGAAAACTTTTATCCACTAATAGTTAGATATATCCAAATGTTTTAAAATCCCATTAACAACGCTTTTGTCTGTCGGACTAAAAAATAATGGCAGAAAATACTGAATATATTTTTTCTGCATTCATTTTGATGATTTTTCATGATAAACAAAGTATTAGACGATATTATCAGAAACATAATGGGCTTTTTAAAATACTAAGTAAATATTTGTTTAAAAAATATAAAAGGAAAATAAAGCATAAAAATATAGTTTATTTTCATCATAATCTATTGCAGGATTGTCTTGAAATAGGACTCAAGCTCTATTTTGTTATGGGGATATTTGATAATATGAAATCAATGCTTCCCTCTATCTAAATACTCAGCATACTTAAATAATGTCAAACATAATGTGTAATATTCTCCTAAGTAAGTAAGTCTTTAAAAAATGCACAACCAGTAAATTATTAGAGAATGTGCAATTTGTGGAACCAAAAATAAACAAATTCTTTTAGTCAAATTTATATCATTTCCAGAAGAATTGGTCTGAAGTTCTAACCAAAACAGGTATTTTAACCACTGTTACATTTACTGAAATTTTTTCGACCCACATTCTTAGAGAATTATGTAAGAAGAGTAAATACAATCATTTCATCTACATGTATGTGGTTTGATACACATCTAAAATTGTTTATGAATAGTCAATTTACTATTGAATTTATTAAAATAATAACGATGGGATATTTAACACATTTTCTTTGATAGTGACAAAAAAATTAATTTGTTGAATTTTTTTCTAAAGGCCAGTCAACATGCGGTGTGGATGATGCATTTACTTAAAATAACAACGTCATATGAATGCATTCTTTTGTTTACCTACCTGTATATACTGTGAACCTGCGTATCAATACTAAACTTGGGGTATTCTTGTCTGTTAGACTTTTTTGATTTATTTCTGTGCAATGGCTTAATATGATGAAACATTTCTTACTGAATGTGGTGAATATGATAATTCTGCTTTCTATTTTCTAGGATCAATATTTCTCCCATTCTGTTTAGAGGGCGGGTATACAAAATAAAGGGCAACAGAAATAACAACCAAAAATACACAAACATGGATATATGCGCCATCTTTACGACTTTCTAAGTTATTTTTGATTTTTCAGATCATCACACGAACAAATTATGCTTATAATCTATCCCATTAAACTGTCAATTGAAATATATAAACAGACAGGTTTTAATGATACAGGTATGGTGACCTATAAATCTTGTCTAATTTTTTTTCTCTACGTCACACAGGTAAATTTTTAAACTTTACTTGAAAAATAACTGCACTACTACATAAAAGAAGGGGGTTGTAGACGTCAGTTAAATATCGTAAAATCTCGGCGCAAGTTCGAAATCATGCAATGATCTTCGTCGGAATTATTTTTTTTTATCGTTACGTACTTTATTGTTTATTTTCCAAACTTGTTAATTAAGGTGTTCATTATTTATATATTGGAGGTCAAAATTTTTCCTGCCTTTCCAAACATGAAGCATCAAACCTTAAACTATCTGCAAGTTGTTTGGGGTACAAGATATGTATGCCAGAACAGATATAAGAATTAAACCATTTTTTTCATCGTAGAAAATGGATAAGTGGCATGGTTATCTTATATCTAAACTGAAAGTTAATTGTTCAGACAATATTAAAACTTAATATAATTGATATTCTTACAGAAAGCAGTTTCGATAAACGTACGCATTGGTAGTCTGATATATTAAGAAAACGTATTATCAGTGGATATGCTTCCTAAATAATAAAAAAGTGCATATAATGCAGTGCACACAATTATTAAGAACCCAGTTTACTTTAAAGAAATTTTAAAAAGAATACAAAAGGAAATTCTTGAAAACATATCGTTATACCTTTAAAAATTGTGTCTTATGTAATCCTTTACTTAAAAAGTATAATATTTCCAATGTTCTACTGACCTGACATAAAATATTGATGTTTGACCGCAGAGTTAGATGTTGGAACTGTCGATGAGAAGTTGGACCGCTTACAAGCACATATTTTGTAGGTTGCTCTATATCTTATTTGTGTTCGTTGGAATTAGACAGGACTGCAGTGTGGGTTATCAAAAATTACCTCTTGATACTTCAAAAAAAAAAAAAGTAAAACAAAACCTTTATTGACTGTGTTCTCGAGCAAAATGTGTTTTGTCGACCCCTCGAAGAACCAGACTGTTGGTTCTTGGACAAAACGCATGGTGCCCTTAAACCCAGTCAGTAAATGTATAAATGTTATGATCTAAAAGAAAGGAAGTAATGAATTACCGGTATCTAATTAATTAATTGGGTTCAAATCTGCTGAAATCAAAAAAAGTAAATGAGGCAAAATCTTGCAGATTCAAAAAGAGACATCAACAGGAATACAGTGAAATATAGTAAAAGTGAAAAGGATCTATGCACAGAAATGAGAGAAAAAATATATATATACCCTATGCATGCCTGTATATTAATTTTTTTTCATGAAGTTAAGACCGTCAGTATTTCGACCTTACAAGTATGGTGTGCTGTCATTCTTTAGATTGGATATTGTGCTTTCTGGTATATCTGATTTCTATAATGAAATCTGCGAAAGGAAGAAATGGTATGGCAATGCCTATATAATCTGTATTTATGGTTGTTATCAAAATCTTTTTTTTTTAAATTTCATTACAATTTAAATTGAATATATTTTTTCTTAAAATATAAAATGGTCTTTTTATATAAATGATACGGATTTTGAAAATGAATATTGTCACATCATAAATTCCTATTCCCTTTGTTATTCATTCACGTTTCTGTATGACTCGCCGTTTGAAGTGAATAGCACTATTTGATACATCACATGTAATCCTCATTAGCATTCCTACTCCAAGTGTGCAGAGCAAAGTTTTCATTCACGGGATCGGTATTACTCATACATAAATGATTAATTATTCCAAGTCAATTTTTGCTGAATCACAATAAAAGGGATGAAAAAAAGAAAACTGAAAAAGAAGGAAAAAAGAATGACAGAAAAATGTCTACTTAAACTAGCGTAAACTGTCACTTCTATACTGTAAAATAACATTTTTCTTGGCATCAATTTTTCGTGGTTTGAGGAAAAACTTTGGGTTTGTGGGCATTTGATTTCGTGGATGATGGATTTATTAAAAGTTATATATGTGAAATTTTACATTTCGTCGGTGGACATGAATTTGTGGGTCTCCTGATACCTCGAAACCAACGAAAATTTAACCCCCATAGTAGTTTTTTGTATATTAATTAGTTATCATACTTAATTACCTACTATAACATGCATCAGAGAGTCTATCAGAAATGATTAAATAATAATGAATTCACTTAGATACTAGTAGTAAAAGCACATAGATATCGTTGAACATTTTTTTTTTCAGGAGGAAGGAATTTTCATGTATGAAGATGAAAAAAAAATTAAAACGAAATCCAGATGTGTATTTTCATAATTGCCATTATATGTATTCAAGCATCCGTTTTGCCTTTCCTCTGTCTTAAAAGATTGAATTCATAGCAAGTTAAGATTATTCTAAATTTGTTGAATGACTTCATAGTGCTGATAAATTAAGAGATTTTTTATTCAGTAGAAAAGGAAACTGACGCCTACAGTGAACATCCTCAACTCACCTTCAGAGGTTTCCCATTTCTAACATTAGAAACTAAGTAAGGACATAGAATAGAGGAGAATTCACTTCACGTGCTTTACTGGTTATATAATAGAAATAAACTTCATACTGAATTTTTTATGACCTCAGAAAATTTTACTTCTCTATTAAGTTACCCTCTTTAAGTATATTCTTTGTGGTAATGGTATATAAAATTTTCTGCAAGTGATAAAGATTTTTTTCCAAGAGTTGTAGCACTAGTGGGTGTCCTTTTCTAGAAAATATCTCTTTCCCCTCTCTCTCTCTCTCTCTCTCTCTCTCTCTCTCTCTCTCTCTCTCTCTCAACATTAAATGGCTATTTATCTTTTTTATTTCTCAGATTTTCATATGACTTTATATTTTGAAATTCATTAAGAAGGTGTGGTTTCTAAATGAGTTTGAGAAAAATGATTCATATATCTGAGATACCCTACTAGATAAAAGAAGGAAACTCAACTCCTGAATATCCAGTGCCTTCAGATTTTCCAATATCTAAACATTAAAAAAAACCCACAAAGAATGAAATTGAATATAGAACATACATGTACTATTCACCACGTACTTTGAAAACGAAAATTTATATGATATTTCTTTATTTTTCAAAGTTACCTTAATTTGTGAAGTAGTAGCTTTTTTTCTAAATACTAACGTAGTTTCATTTTCTATACCTCTCCTGAAACTCAGATCTCAACTGAGCCTTCTGGGCTTTCATATCTGAAATCCAAGCTGAAAATTTGCATCATAAGTAACTGAAACATTTTTTTATTCAATAACTCTTGATATTATAAATTGTATATCTAAACTAAATGTAGTTGAAATTGTATGGAACGCCAGATTAGCATATATTTAATTATTTGTATCTATTCTCCATTAATATTGTACCTACATGTATCTTCAAATCAATTGTACCTATCTTCAAATAAAATATAAATTTTTTAAATATAATACTATTTTTAATTCATTTGAAGATAGAAACAATTGATTCAAAAATAGGTGCATTTGATTTAAAGATAGGTAAAATTGATTTGAAGAAAGTTAAACGGGCAGAATATAGGGAACTTAGTACTGCCTCGCTAGTGAGCTAGCTTTTCTGGTAATGCGGTAGAGTCTCCCTCTATTTAAGGCAAGATAAGCAACAGCGAGTCGATAAGCGTGAACACATTTTTACTTTCTTTCATATACTAGTATTTCTCACTGACAGCAACCCATTTTTGGCCGGGCTTATTGATCAAAGAGCAATTGCTGGCTTACGTCAGCCTGTTTAAGTTTATTTATTTATAAATTTTTTTTGAGTAAACGATCTTTCTGAAAAAAATATGTGCTTTTTATGCCCCCGTAAACGAAGTTTCGGAGATATATTGTAAAATTTTCCATGTAGTATGATGAAGTTATGCAGTTGTGTACTTCTGAGTGTTTGTGGGTTTTTTTTCTAAGTACGTGAATGTTTGTTTTTTAATACTAGGAACACTATTAAAAATCAAAACCATTTTTACTTTCAGTAGAAATAAACAATACCAAATGTACTTGTACACGTCAAAAATTAGAATTATTTTGACAAATCAAATCATTTCTTTTAAATTTATTCCTGTCTAAAACAGCCGAGTTTTCGATTTGTACAATGAAATAAAAATCATAAATTCTTGTTTAACTTAAACTTAATTTAGTGGCATTTTCCCTAGACTTATAAAACCATGGACTTTTAATTTGGTGTTTTGATAATGAGCTCAGGATTGATGAAACTAAATATACCTCTAAGCAAAACATTTCCGAGCGAAGTAAAAAAAACAACAACACATTTTCAAAACCGTGTCATCGTATTATTTTATACGTACGATTTCTCAGTTTCATTCATATTTTTATCTTAAAATTGAAAAAGAAATTTGAAATTTTAACAACGGGGAAAATGGAAATAGCTTGATAGGTTAACTAAAATTCCAAAGTTAAATCAAAGTTATACCCAAAATTGTATTGAAAAAATGAACTTCGAAAAAAAAATCTAAAGAGAAGCTAAATCTTTTATCAAAACTTATCCGTAATCTATGAAGAAGAATTATGTCAGAAAATTCTGATATATTTCAAAGCGATGATTTTCAAATCTACGTTAAGGTGTTACTTTTATTTTTAAATTGAAATATACCTGTCATGTGGGGGAGATTTCTAATAGTGCAGATAAACCATGATAAGGTATCTAGGCGTTCTTGTTTGTGACTCCTTAGAAATTACATCAAATGATGTCCTCAATGTCGTTCTATTTAAAGATACCCTGCATTTAAATTATGCAACTCAAATTTGAATGGTTTATAAAAGCTTGTGCATGTTAAGGGCGGTTAGTACAATTTAATTGATTTAAAAAAAAACTAGAGGCACTATGAGCAATGAGCTCACAAAATGACACCCCCGCCTCCCATATGATTATAATGGCAAAGTCCAAGTTTTGCTCTAAGAGACCCTAAATAAATGTCAGTTCAAAATGTTAAATATGAGGTGCACAATGACATTATGTTACAAAGTTTCTGTGGAAACATTATCACATTTTATTCAGTGGTATAAAAGAAATAAGGGTAAAAGATGGTGCCCTTTAATATTATAGAACGAATGGCAGTGACCATGTCTTGTTATAGAAAACCCATTTTAATATGAGTCCGATCTTGCCGTGAGAGCAAAATATTTAATATTTTCAACTCAGACATTGTAAGATATATAAGTTCTAAATAATGGTGTAACCACATTACAAATGAAGTCCCGTGAGGTTAAAATTTCTTTTTTGTAAATTGCATTGCAAAATACATGATCAGACTACACTTAACAACGGTAACTGGTAACTAAGCGTTCTCGTTTTTGACTTCAGAGAAACAACTTTATAAAATGGAATAATCACACCTAATTTGGTTGTCATCAATAAAAAGGATAATATATATTGAAGTTTTTTTTTTCTAGCCCATAATATTTATCAGTTCTAGGAAAAACATTCCTATAGAATAATTAAGTTTGATTTCAGCATTTTAATCGAAACATTTTAAAGAAAAACATGTTTCTGTTTGATCTATATAGCTGTGGGGAAAACCCGACGAATACTAAAAAACGGCAATGATCTTCAAGGCACAATTATTTAAACCATATACAGAGAGAACAGGCCTAGGAAAATAAGCATTGCTAAATGATCAGATAATTATTTTCATCTTTGAAAATGAAATGCTTGGATCTTTATTTTTGTTTTAAAGTCTGCACATTTCCATGAAACAAATCTCAATAAGAAATTTGGTATTTAAATCTAGATTTGCCACTTAGACATATAGGGACAAATAAGGAAAACTAATTACATGCAAATATAACTTCATTCTGTTTAAAGAAATCTTAGATAAATTTGAAAATTTCTTCTTTTTAATCCATCGTCAAGTTCATTTATTCTCTCAAAACCATTTAAAATACATGGTACATGTACATGTACATGGTACGTCGAAACACACGATGTGCTTTACCTTCCAAATGTTAATCCTAGCAAGTGCTTGTCACAATATCACCATGAACCATATATTTTCAGGGAGAAATACTGGAATAATCATTTTGCAGTTTGTAATCACTTAAAAAATCTTTTTACATGCAGAACATTGAACACGAAGGTTTTCAAGTCCGATGTTTGAAAACATGCATTGAATAAAGAAAATATTTGAGAATACTTTATACGGTGTAATCATTGTTATTTTGTCATTGATGGAAGCATACATTTACCTTTAATTAATTCAATGAGATAGGGGTTTAGGAGACACGTGGTGAAGGACATTAATTGTAAGGGCATTGCTTGAATAAAAATTAAGTTTTGAACTTTATATTGCTTATATAAGAATTAACTTTTTTCGTAAAAGCTACTTGTAGACTTTTGCGTCTGAGAAGACGAAAGAAGTGTACTATTATAATTTACATGTATATTCATTTCTACAATAAAAAAAACTACAATTTTATATTACGATCAATACATACAACCGAGAATTCAGTATTCAGGTAATGTCTTTTTTTTGCACGCCATATAGCTTCAATTTCAGTGAATGACTGCTGGTTTTGCATCGGTGATCGTTGGTTTTGCATCGGTGATCGTTGGTTTTGCAAACGAGTCTGTTTGATTTTGTTTTTAGATGGTTTGTTTTGTATTTGAGTATGTTTTTAAAATTGGTTGTTAGTTTTCATTAAGTAATTTTTACCTTTTCCGCCGCCTAAGTCTATACCGCAACATCTCGCATCGTTACTTATATAAATAGATAATTTTAGGCGAGTCCCACCATACCCGATGTATTTGACATCAGTCATGCATGATTATATAAAAACCAAAGTACCCTATAAAGTTTGTCCGTATTCGGAATAACTTCTATTCGGAAATTCCATCGAACGATTTTGGATTGAGAAACGCAAAAAATCACATGGCTTTGGATCATTATATGCATTATAAAGAGTCACGCTTTTTGAAAATGGATATTGCGAAAACTCGCGAGACATAGTATCAAACAAACACAAATAACCCTTGCCGTTTAAATGTATAGATCCCAATAAAGTTCTACGATGCATTATTCTATCAATATTGCAATTCAGAATCGTGACATTGAAATTGGGACTTTTTGGTAATTACGGTACAATAAAATAAATCATACATGTATACATATAATACAATGAAGTTCTGAATAAGAGCTAGCAAGTTGGAAAGAACTCAAATACTTCATTTAACATAGATTAATTAAACAAATATACAGTATTATAATGTACGACAATTTAAATGAAGTTGTGAATAAAGGGAAGCGGGGGGGGGGGGGG
>PRKT01000241.1:262804-281008 GCA_003671525.1 Saccostrea glomerata
GCGTACTTCGGGATCTTTGCCATGATGTTCTTTGTGTCGAATATGATACTGGTTAAAGACAGGAATGAAGTGGCTGTAATCGATTACAGTTTGCAATGCACTATCTTCATCTAAAAATATCACCTCTCTTCAAAAAAAGAGGTGATATTTTTTATCAAATGTAGAAAAAATTCTAGTTTGATTTAACAAAAAAAATATGTAAAAATGTAAATTAATAAGCAAGAAAAGGCCATAAACAAGTATCTTTTGATAGGTCCTTGACTCCTTGTATTTGATGTGATTTTATTTTACCAGTATATACAGTATTTCAAAGTCACGATACTTGCATCTTGCTAATATTTAAAGTTTTTGTGTAAACTTGTCCAATCGGGTATTTGATTAATTCTGGTGTATTTGACATACCCGGTATATCATGCGCGACTATTTAAAAGGCCAAAAACATATCCTACAAAAGGTATCCTGTAACTCACGAAATTATTACAGGCATTTGGAACTTCCATCGAACGATTTAGGATTGAGAAACGCATAACTTTATATGGGTTTGGTACTATCTGCTGCTAAGAGTCACATGTTTTCCATTCATATTTGAAAATACGCACATTGCATAATCACATGTTAATACGTCGTCAGTGCAAAGCTTCTAAAAATAATTTAAAATGGAAAAGTTTAGCTTCATTTACGCTTTTTTTTCCTGAAATATTGAATTTTCAATTTTTTGTTATCTTGTAATCTAGCTCTAGAGTAGACTTTGCTGATAAAATATTTATATGCGTCCTTCGGAAAAACTTGTTTACTTGCTTTTCACATACGTATATATAACATTCAAGTCTTTCCTGAACTTATAAACAGCAAATCGGGAAACCCCATTTAAACTTCTTCCAGCATAGCCTAGTGTAAAAAATTTCTTTTATCTAAATCTAAAACGAAGTAAAAAATACAAAACTATGCCTCGACTATGCATTTAAAAATAGTATCCCTTTTACTTTAGAACTGGAATATGATGCAACATTTAAAAGACGAATTCACAGATGTATTTAAATTATGCTTTTAAACTTAAAATAGAATATGTTCCGTGTCCTACATTTTGACATTTATAAATCTAGGTCAGTTGTACCATGAAAGTTTTATGCTCTAAAATAAATATGAAGATACGGGTTTTCCTATTAGCACTGGTTTTTTGGTAACAAATGAAAGACTCTGCAATGTCAAATATCTCAAGAAATATACAAATTCTGATTTCGATTCAACAGCTTTTAGCATTCTCGTTGTATTTTCCAAAATATAACACTGCATTTATTCATACTTTTAATATGTGCGGGGGGTTACAAAATTGTTGAACAAATATATAATTGCATGATTAATAATTGCAGATTTAAAGGATGTAACCATCTTTAAATTTTGACAAGCAAAAAGAAAGTAATAATAATTAAAATTAGAAAAAAAGTTTATTTTTATAAAATAATGAATATTTTTTAAAGAATTAAAAAAAGTTCAAACATCTTAAATCAGAAGGTGGGTTGGGGTAGGACATTTGCTTAAAAAAATTGACAAATACTTTACCAAATTTTACCAAGTGTTTGTGTATAAAGCGAGGGGACCATCATCTAAATGACAGTTTTAATACTCAAAAAACTCAAAAAAGAACATAGTCAGAAGAAAGTGGGGAAGGGGCATTCGAGCCTCTGTCATCTATGGGCCTCTACAATAACCACATAACATAAAGTATATAAAAAGAGCAATTGTTCATAAAATCAGAAACCATTTTAAGTAGATGCAAAGCAAAATTAATAGAAAATCACTGCAATTAACATGCAAAACAAACAAATACCTATGTACAAACTAACAAAGTTATACATTTTCATTAACGGGAAACCATAAGCCAAATAAAGAATAACATTCTCCAAAAATTAATCTAAATGCTAGCTGGAGTATAAATTATCCTTCCCTGTCCTTATGATAATGCTAGTTTTATAAAGCGGAATATCCATTCAAGTAAATACTTAACGATTTGAGTAAAGTGTTCGTGCAAACATTTAATCTGATAAAAGTTCACAGAAATATTGCATGTATTGCTCTATGATTTCTGTGAAAAAGAATTAAGTTTTGAATAGCTCCAATTTCCCGGCAAAGGGCGCTATATTATTCAAGGACATCCTGTTACCGGAATTAATTGTCGTAAACAAATGGTTCATCGAATTTATTCAAATATATTTATCTTGTTGTATATATCAAATGATGTTTATCGCACTCTTACTATATCCTTGATAGATGAGTATCATTTCTCCTCTGGATAAGCACAACAGAATGTACAATCTTATTTTATTCCTTCCCAAGATAACATACTTTTTGTGTCTATTTTTCTTATGACCCCAATCAAAATGCACATCAAATGCACAATTCATTCAGTGTAAAACGTAGTTTGCTTTGTTACTATGATAGACAAATATATAAGCATAGGGGCAATAGTAAAATTTTGTCATTTTTTATTATAATTAAAAGATTCTTGCATCTAAAATTTGTGGAGATATTTTTTTAGTTAAACAAATCAGACTGAACAGGTATTTCAATAGGAAATTTATTTTAAATAACATACAAAAAAATTCTCCCTTGATTTTAAGATTTGGGGAAATTGAAAAAAAAACTTAAACACTGTGTATGTTCAGGGTTGACATGTTGTTATCTTTAAAGAAAATCCCATCAACATCCAGGAAATTTTTTAAAATCATGTTTTACAGGAAGGTTAGCTGTTATTATTTTACTCCCGTAAGATAGAAACTACAGACAATTCGTTTTTCAAATAATAAGATCTCTTCAGAAATATCTTTAATTTTCAATTGATTGTGATCTCCAAAGTTTTTTTTTTAATTTGTTTTAAAACGTTTTTTTAATACTTTTATCAAAAATTGTGTTAGTGGCAAATTATAACTTTATCAATAAAATTACGAATCCCATTTTACGAGATAATCAACATAAAATATGTCTTATAATGAACAAAATATGAATAAAGCTTGATTAAAAGCATGATATCGGTGTTTTATAATACACTATTTATAAAGTAAGGCTACATCAAATCAAAATTTATTGTAAACACATTCGTGTCATTGTTTAGAATGGGAAACCGCAACTTGAATGCACCGAGTGATTTCTTTTTACACTTAATTTCTGCCGCTTGCACAGGTAAAAAGTACAAGGTAAATCTATGTCAAATACCTATCTATCCTGTCGATTTGGGGAAAGCCCCGCTCGTGTCATCAGGCTAGGAAAGAACCACAGCGATGTGGACTTATTGTTGGTAATCATGATTGATAGGTAAATTGATTTTCTTAATTTAACCTGTCGAATGCAGAACTTTGGTCGGAATACGACGTAACCACATTGTCTATTCCGTATTTAAATTCTCTGTAATTATAATAAGAAATATCACAGAAAGGAAAATCTAGGAAATAATTTTATCTTTAGGATTTTTTACTTATTTGGAATCAAAGCAACAAATCTTACGCTATATACTAGTACGTGTACACAAGATATATAATCGAAAACAAAGTTGCAGTTCATTTGCTTGAATACTCTTCTACAATGAAATGCAGACTATCTAATTTTATTTTTTTGAATCCCTGTCCATAATCTTAAACTCTGGAGAATGGTAAAAGAAACATTTTATTGCTATATTGCATAAACCTTTTATCATTGAGGAAAAATAAACAGAGTGCAACTGACAGAACATGTACATAGGTAATAAAATTGTACATTTACTTAACCTAAACTTCTCTGATTCATTACTGCAATAAGTGGCATCGACACTTCCTGATGAATAAGAACGGGAAAGTTGGCGGGACCTTTGAGAGGGTTTCAGCCGAAAACAATGAGGATGTTGAATTTATATAGTAAATAAATGCATGTGCACTAGTACGGAACTCGCATGAAGTTTCGGATATCTCTGAACCATATACAAATCACATGGCTAATATGTTTTCAGCTTAAAATTGAATGCAATTAAATTCATTTTTGAGAATCAGTTATTAAAGCATTGTGGCAACGCACTTTGAAAAAATTACGCACTTTGAAAAAAATTTTCAAAGTGCGTTAAATTTTGGACCAACTCAACGCACTTTGAAAAAAATTTTCAAAGTGCGTTAAGAGTCTACATCAATATATTTTACCATGGAGACACTTAACGCACTTTGAAAAAAAAATCATATTTTAGTCATAGAAAGATTTTATTTGTTATTTATCTTTCAAAAAACTAAGCTTAACCCTAACCTAAAAAATGAATTGATTTTACTCCCGTCGAAAAGAGGAGAAGACGGGTATAAGATCCCTAAGTCCAAATCTTTATCTTTCCAATACATGTCGGTAAAATACGGGGGAGGGGAGCAATAAACCTAAAAAGGGTACGCTGCATTTTCAATGCTTATACGATGCATATATCTTTCCAAAATAAGTGGGGGGCTTAGCCCCCCATCCCCTCTCCTTGCCCTTCGCCCAGTCTCGATGTCTATACTATACTCAAAGCATTCATATAATTATGTATTTACCTAACTGGTATGACGTTGAAAACTTTCAATAATAAATGAGTTAATTAAAACAGATGAAAACTAGAAACTTTTAAATACAGTAGAACGTATGAGAGAGAGAGAAAGAATTTTCATAGATTTGAACAATCAAATTGGCCCCTTTTTATTATGATAAATGCTAAGTTGCTTGAAGCTGTCCTCTGTTAGTGCCACCTATACACCTTTACATCTACTTATCAAAGACTAGAATTTAAAAAAAAGAAACGAATTAATGAACTTAAACAATCGTCACTCTTTTTTTCAAGACCCTTTAATTTTCCCTTTTATTTTATCAAAACCTTAAATATTTAAAACGTGAATATCTCAGGTCCTACAGTGACTTTATCATAAAAAAGTTATCAAACCAGGATCTGTTATTTATCATACCGATTATTTGAAGGAATATTGATCAATCTTTACATTTTTTTTCAAAGTGCGTTAATATGGTCGATATTAACGCACTTTGAAAAAAAAAATATTTATTTCAAAGTGCGTTAGCTTGGTCCCAAATTTTAACGCACTTTGAAAATTTTTTTCAAAGTGCGTAATTTTTCAAAGTGCGTTGTAACAAAGCATCACATCTCATTAAATGATCACCAGAAAAGTACTTAGAAGTACCCGAAGATCAGGAGCTTCTTAATAAAAACCTTAACTTCATTTTTTTTTCATTCAAAATAATTAATCTTTTTGTTTTCCTTAAGACATTAACAGATTCAACAAATAACAACGCATATGATGTTTGAGATAACTTGTTTTTTCCCAAACAAAAAAATGAAATGTCTGATAAAAACTTGTTCTGCCAGTTTTAAATGGGGGATCTATGTTGATTTACCTGAGAAATATATGAGTTCTGTAAATTGACAAGGACGGAAATAATGTAACAAACAATCAAATCTCGATTGAAAATATCATTTTTCTCTTAGAATAATTTTAATAAAAGGGATTTTGTCCTAGTCCTATACATGTATCTTTTTCTACAAACGAGAATTAGAAAATATAATTTCCCTAAATCGAGAGCACGAATGAACATACAAAAGGTTGTGGTATGGATATAGATAGTAGTTTACTTATTGACTTAAAACACGTGATGAGCACTTGCGGTAAAAAGAAAAAAACGGGAAGTGCACCTTATTCATGTTACTTGAGTACATTTATTCAAGTAATTTGAAAAGTCGTTTGTTATACGTGTATTTTAGAGTTAACACAGTTGATTTTTACTTTATATCTTAATATGCATCATTAAGATGAAACACTTTAATTTTTAAGGCCTCCGTAGTATATTTATAAGCTAAATAATTAAGCTCTGCTACAAATAATTTTTGTGACTAACGGGCAGGGGCTATATAGGATAGGATGTCTGTCTGTCTGTCCGTTATGCGTTGGGGCACCCATTTCTTATCTGTATCTTTTATACCACTGAATAAACTTTAACGAGACTTTCACAGAATCTTTGTTACATAGTGCCATTGGTGCACCTCGTATTTTACTTTTTGATCTGATACTTATTATCGGGTTCCCATAGCTAAACATGTGCTTTCAATACTGAATTTGTTTAGGGAATGTTCCGACTATTGATCAATGCATAGGGTTCACGGCGGGTGTGACCGGTGTCGCATAATATTTGGTCCGCCTCGTTTAAAGGTCCGGCCGGACCAAATACGATAACATATTTGGTCCGCCTTTTATAAGAAATGGTCCGGCCCGTATAAGGAATGGTCCGCCTACGTTTTATGGTCCGGGTGGTGAAAAAACGTTTTAATTTTGACTTAATTATATGAAATTAAAGCGATTTTGTTTAAACTATAATATATTAATATATATGATTATGTTGACATTAGTGTATTAATTTAAACGACAAAGGAAACATGTCCCATCTTCCTGACAGGAAACCCGATCAATAAATCTATACATTCCTATATTTATGAATTATGTATTAATTTCGATTTCTTACTTATTGTTTACTACATTTTCTTGGAGAAAACACTAGCTATTAATACGACTATATATCCTTAATTAATTTTAAAAGAATAGATTTTCAATAAATATCGAATGAACCACATGCATACAATTTGTATAAAAGGCCGAGGGCGGACCTTTCCTTCTAAAGCCAGGCGGACCAAATATGTTATCGTATTTGGTCCGGCCGGACCTTTAAACGAAGCGGACCAAATATTATGCGACTCCTGTCGACAGGGGATGCTTATACCTCCTTAGCATCTGATCTCACCTCTAGAATTGGGGTCCGTATTTTGAAATATAAAAATATATTTTTATTCACAACATCAACACATAATTGAAAGGTTTTGCCAAAGGTAAACATGTCCAATAAAAAATATTTTTACAAAAGCTCCAAAACTATGTGGTTTATAAAGTTAAAACTTATACAGTTTATGAATATAATATCATTGATTAACAGATAGAAAGTATTACTTGATAACAATACTTGAAAAAAATATTAATCGAGAAAAATTCCTTTAGAAAAATGCACATATAAAAAAAAATACACCTAATTAATTCAATATTTTTGGTGAAAACCATCATTGCAGAAACAATATATGGTTATCAATGAAAGGCAAGTTGGATTTCGATAGCCTCTGGAAAGCTGTTTTTCCTGTTTATTTTGTCCAAATGTTAAGATCTGAAACATAAAGTACGTTACAAATGGCGGATTTTATAGGGGTCTTGTCTTTATACATGTCATGCTTTCATAACAACCTTTTCAAAGACCATTCACGTCCAACTTGCCTTCATTGATAAACATGAATTATTTCTGCAATGATGGTTTCACTAAAAATTACAGGATTAAGCAGGTGCATTTTTATTTGCAATTTTTTAAAACTATTTTTCCTCAAAAATATTTTTTTAAAAACATTTATTTTCAAGTGATACTTTGTATCTGTTAATCAATGATATATTTATAAACTGTGAAAGTTTTAACTTCTTACCTCGCATAGTTTTGGAGCAATTGTAAATATAAATTTTTGGACATCTTGACCTAATTGGTAAAAACTTAAGATACTGTATTGTTATACCCGGTAGTACTTGTTGCGTATAACAAACACATCCGAAGATTGAAACACATACAGTTTAAGTGTCAATAAAAAAAGTAAGAAAGCAGTAGTGAGATTTTTAATGGTACGAACAGGTGCATATTGGTGCAAAATTAAATCTTCCGGAAAGGGGGCGGATAGGTTTGGCATATTAGGTGAAATGACAAATGTAAATGCATATTTTTGTTCCAAGGTGTGCGATTAAACGATATTTAAAGTTAATACTATATTTTAGGGATTAATAATTATAATGCTGTTTAATATGTGGAGCCTGCCAATTTAGTTTTAGTGACTGTTTCTAGCTAGGATGAAGAAAATATAAATATATAAAATAAACCGAGTAAAACTTTTTCTGAAAACAGAAAGGGGATATTCAATCAAAACCAGTCAATTCCCATGAATATAAGGGTTGCCACTGATTATTTTTTATCAATTGTTTAATCTTAGCTATGTACAGGTTATATTCTTAGTAAACAATGTACACTGTTTTATATCTTTATTTTTACTGCGGGAATTCCCGAGCTAAGATTTTTAGACTCATAAAAGTTGTAATCAAAAGTGTTTTCTTTTCGCATTGGGTGGAGTCGGTGAAATTGGTGATTCACCTTCCTATTTCTGTAATCGACCTGTCTATCTACCTGCTTTTTGTGATGACCATGTTTCACATTACTTTTCTGTTTGAATTATTTATACTTTTCTAGTTTTGCTTCATACTTGATAGTATGTTCTCTTGGAAAAATAAATATGAAGGCAGTGGATTTAAAATACGTGTAGATTGTTTACTTAAGGAATCACTGTCTAGTTTTGAGAGTATGCCAGGGCATCAACAATAGTGGGAAACATGGGATAATTTGCATAACGGGAGAAGACATTATCCCATGTTTCCCACTATTATTGATGTCCCTGGCATACTCTCAAAACTAGACAGTGATTCCTTATATTTCCATTTTTACTTGAAATAACAATCTTAAAATAAATCGAAATACCGTCTAATTTAGTGGATTTGAAACGCACGAGGCATTCCATGTTATTTTCCCGCCCCATGACGTCAAAATTTACTATAAAAAAATAGTCCCATACAAACACGAAACAATTCTAATGATAATTTAGTTATACTGAAGTCAAATATCAACATTTATAAGATAAACAACAACAAAAATTTATATTACGATCAAGGCAATCTTGCTAACTTTAATCATATATGTGACCTAGATTTAGGTTGTCGGTAACACGAACAAGTGTATAGGCCCTAGGCCACTTCTCCGCAGCCATACTGAATGCAATGTTGCAGTTGATGAAACGGGAGTTGATCAGCATGGTCAGAAAACAGAATTGTGTGTGTTAAAATAACAGAGAACGTTGAATTGCGTAAGAAGTTGGACGGTAATGACTGAGGGACGATGTCTGTATCGGATGATCTATGTGGCAATATCGATTTCTCCACATGGTTTAGATGGGCTGTTTACCATGCATGTTTAGGGAAGTGAAGTTCTCGGTCTCGCGAGGTCTCAGCGATAATGGACAGCGTTGCACTAGCTTTTGATCCGAAGATAAATCATTATTTATTTTTTTGTAAAAAGATATATCATATCTAATTACTTAGTAAACAATTAAACAAAACATCTTTTTTTCTTCACTGTATTTATACGCCACAAATATAGAGAAATTTACATGCCACAGGAATCACGGTGAAATAAACAAGATTCACTTTTGTAGTGTTTATCATAGGGAAAACAATTGGAAATGGAAATATTAAATCCTATGCTTTTTTTTTGGTTTCACCAGAATTAATGCCAACTATTTCCTTCACAATTCTTATTTACCGTCATAGATCTAATTTATTGATTCTCTCTCTCTCTCTCTCTCTCTCTCTCTCTCTCTCTCTCTCTCTCTCTGTCATCTTTGATCTATTAACTCTTTTTGTGTTTTCTTTGATTTTGATATCCATATTAATTTCAAAGGAGTTGGTACATTATAACCTATAAACAGCCACGATCCCATTTTCTCTGAAAAATATCCATGGAAGTGTTTATATTTCTGCTTGTATAACTGTAAAAAAAAAACACTCTGAATAAGTCAAGTAATAGATAAACCATACAATTTTGACTGTTTTGTGGTGTATTGTAAATTATACCATGGTTTGGATTTCACGACCCTGGGTTGTAACAAATGAAAGACTCTGCAATGTCAAATATCTCAAGAAATATACAAATTCTTATTTCGATTCAACAACTTTTAGCATTCTCGTTGTATTTTCCAAAATATAACGCTGCATTTATTTATACTCGTAATATATGCGGGGGATTACAAAATTGTTGAACAAATATATAATTGCATGATTAATAATTTCAGATTTAAAGGGGGTAACCTCTTTAAAACTTTGACAAGCAAAAAGAAAGTAATAATACAAGTAGTTGAAATTAGAAAAAAAAGTTTGATAAAACATGGAAAAAATATTTTAAAGACTTTAAAAAAGGCTCAAAAGTCTTAACTCAGAAGGTGGGTTGGGTAGGACATTTGCTTTTTAAAAAATAAATTGACAATTATTTTACCAAATTTTAACAAACGCTTGTGTATTAATTAAGTGAGGGGACCATCATCTAAATGACATTTTTAATACAAAACTCAAAAAGAATATAGTCAAAAGAGAAAAAAGGGGGGGGGGGCATTCAAGCCTCTGCCATCCATGGGCCTGTATAATAACCACATAGCATAAAATATATAAAAAGAGCAATTGTTCATAAAAACAGAAACCATTTTAAATAGATGCAAAGCAAAATTAATAGAAAATCCTGCAATTAACATGCAAAACAAACAAAAACCTAAACTAACTAACAAAGTTATAAATTTTCATTCACAGGAAACCATAAGCCAAATAAAGAATAACATTCTCCAAAAATTAATCTAAATGCTAGCTGGAGTACAAATTATCCTTCCCTGTACTTTTGATAATGCTAGTTTTATAAAGCGGAATATCCATTGAAGTAAATACTTAATGATTTGAGTAAAGTGTTCGTGCAAACATTTAATCTGATAAAAGTTCACAGAAATATTGCTCTCTGATTTCTGTGAAAAAGAATTAGGTTTTGAATAGCTTCAATTTCCCGGCAAAGGGCGCTATATCATTCAAGGACATCCTGTTACCGGAGTTAATTGTCGTAAACAAATGGTTCATCGAATTTATTCAAATATATTTATATTGTTGTATACATTTAATGATGCTTACAATATCCTTGATAGATGAGTAGCATTTCTTCTCTGGATAAGCACAACATAATGTGTAATCTTATTTTATTACTTCCCAAGATAACATACCTTCTGTGTCTTTTTTTTCTTATGACCCCAATCAAAATACACATCAAATGCACAATTTATTCAGTGTAAAACGTAGTTCGCTTTGTTGCTATGATAAACAAATATACAAGCATAGGGGCAATAGTAAAATTTTGTCATTTTTTATTATAATTAAAAGATTCTTGCATCTAAAATTTGCGGAGATGATATTTTTTTAATTAAAAAAATAAGATTGAACAGGCATTTCAATAGGAAATTTTATTTTAAATTACAGACAAAAATCTCTCCATTCTCCCATGGGATTTTAAGATTTGGGGAAATTGAAAAAAAACTTAAACGCTGTGTATGTTCAGGGTTGACATGTTGTTATCTTTAAAGAAAATCCCATCAACATCCAGGAAATTTTTCAAATCATGTTTTACAGGAAGGTTAGGTGAAAGTCAGGACCTGTTCGTGTTATTATTTTACTCACGTAAGATAGAAACTACAGAAAATACCCTTTTCAAATAATAAGATCTCTGCAAAAATATCCAAATTTATCTTTAATTTGCAATTGATTGTGATCTCTTAAGTGTTTTTTAAATTTGTTTTAAAACGTTTTTTTAAATACTTTTATCAAAAATTGTGATACTGGCAAATTATTACATTTTCAATAGAATTATATGAGAAAAGCATTCTGATTTGTTTTGCAAATAATAAGATACCTCAATTTTTGTGAGGAAATTTGATGAAGTAGCATTACTTTAATATAAAGTCTTGGGAAAATTATATATTATTAAGATACGTGTCTTTTGACTTGAATATGAGAATTCTATTTTGAGTACTGATGTGAACTGCCCAGGGTTTATCGAGATGAAATCAAACAGCAAGCGGAAAAAACATCAGGGAATAATTCAATACAATATTTAAGCTTTTTATAAACTTTGTTCATCAAACAAATTATGAATTTTGCTAGAAACAATTTTATTCCGTACTGTGGTATCTCAGTCATGCTTACGTATCGTGTATTCTCTAGCCACAGAGTTTCCACCATGCTAAGCAAGAAAATTCTCTAACACTTAAGAATGAGTGTTTTCTAACTCTCTCTTCACTCTTAATATCCGATTACCCATCAAATATGGGAAAAAAGTTACAATGAGGCTTTTGTTTCAATACCACGGCTGGACATGGAGAGGGGTTTGATCTTTGGATGAGACGAAATAACCCGAGATTCTGAGTACACGTAGGTATTGGCAAGAAAAAGGATCCCTCACTGCTCAATGACCGTATGTGCAAAGTAAAAGTCTAAATTTGCAGCCTTCTATCGGCAAGCGATGGCGTCTCAAGAAGAGTGAAACATTCTCGAAAAAAACGTTAAACAAACACACAAATTATCATATGTATCTTAATTTTAAAATGTTAAATCAAATATAACATGTTACAATTCATCATATTACCTTTTATAAACAATTTACTGTGTTAAATCTGTAAATTAATGTCATTCTTTTTTCAGTTCAGATTATACATGATTCTGGTACAGACTCTGTTTTCCTTGTCAGTAACTGTATTACATACATGTATGTATGTACTTTCTACAAGGATTCATTGCTAACAGCACGAAACAAAATAAGAGACAGTCTCTCAATCATGTTTTTGTAACTTTTCTTTGAATTCCATTTTTACGAGATAATCAACATAAAATGTGTCTAATAATGAACAAAATATGAATAAAGCATGATATCAAAATCATTTTAGAAATGGTTTTTATAATACACCATTAATAAAATAAGGCTACAACAAATCAAAAGGAATTGTTAACACATTCGGGTCGTTGTTCATATCAGCAAGTTTAGAATGGAAAACCGCAACTTAAATGCACCGAGTGATTTCTTTTTACACTTATTTTCTGCCGCTTGCACAGGTAAAAAGTACAAGGTAAATCTGTGTCAAATACCTATCTGTCCTGTCGATTTGGGGAAAGCCCCTCTCGTGTAATCAGGCTAGGAAAGAACCACAGCGATGTGGACTTATTGTTGGTAATCATGATTGAGGCAAATTGATTTTCTTAATTTTACCTGTCGAATGCAGGACTTTGGTCGGAATACGACGTAACTGACAATACAGCAAAATTAGTTGCAGTTTTATGCACACCTAGTACTGATTTACAAAATTTCAAGTGGAGTTTTTCACAGAATAAGTTGGAGATAAACTAAGAAATGGTTATGTTAAGCAAAAATGTCTCTTCCAAAATTATGAATTTCAAGGTCATTTGATAAGGGTTTTGGTATTAGGGTAGGTCTCTATTGGATATGTAATCAATGACTTAAATTTAATTTTTTTAAATCTTCTATTCTGCCCCTGAGCATCCAGGGGTCAGAGTACAATGTTAAACAAGCAAGAATGTTTTTACTAGATTTGTAAAATTTTGAGCCTCTGTTTCAAATGTTCTGATGCTAAGAAGGGCTCAGTAGATTGTTATGCTTTTGTTGCTGGAGTTTTTATATAGGATGTATATAATAAACAAACTTCAGACTAAAGGTCCCAATATAGTATTTGATATGGAAATAATGAATAAATGAATGGCATTATTAAATAAAAAATAGTAACAATGAATATCGTATTATATATAAAACATTTTTTTCAATATGTGACTATAAAAAGAGACGAAAATAACCATCTTCATGCATTGCGTATATATTCTTCAAGTCTGCAGGATTGGCAAGTACTAACCCTATTTCTTTGCTTTGGGTAAATATATATCTTCATCTTTTAGTTTATCTTGTTTTATTTAATACTTTCTTGGATCCTTTTCGGTGTCACTGTATAGTCAGATGACCAGTTGTATTTAGTCCGTCCGTCTGTTACGCTTTGGGGTACTCATCCCTATTCCGCAACTCCTCTTATACTACTGTATGAAATTAAATCAAATCAAATGAGGCTTTCATGGAATCTGTGTTATATAGGACCATTATGCACCTCTTATTTTACTTTTAGATTGGAAACATATTTTGGGTCTCCCAGAGCAAAACATTGACGCTGTCCTTCTTTCTATAATATTGAAGGGTACCCGTCTCGTATCTGCAAATCCTCTTTTACCACTGAAAAAAAATCAATGATACTTCCAAAGAATCTTTATAATATAAAGCCATTGTGACCTCCAATTTTACCTTTTGATCTGACACTTATTTCGGGTCTCTCCCGGAGCAAAACATGGACTCTGCTAATATAATCATATGGGAGACGGGGGTATCATTAATTGACCCTATAGTGTTCACAGTACCACTACTTTTTGATGTTTTCGAGCTATGTGCTTGTGCTTGCTCTCTTTCTGATTTGTATTGTTTGAGTGGACCTTTGAACTTCAATACTGTTCATGATCTCCATATATTATATTTATATATTATATTTAAGAAGTGTTAGTTTTCGAATAGGATTTTTTATAATAAACATCATGTACCAGGTAATTGATTTCCAAGTATAGCTTTCAGCTTGTTAAAAGTTATGCCTAGGTCACATTTCCCGGCCGGTGGCCATACACCGGTGGTCATCGCTGGTAATCCGTGGTGTGAGCGATGCCCCAACATTGGTTCACATCGGTCTAGTAGTCCTTTAAGTATCAGTCACATTATCAAGCGATGGGGTATACAGTGGTCAACCTATGTGTTTTTTGATAAAAATGGCGTGGTTGCCGGTGTAAAGACGAATAATGACCCCCATCGAATAATGACCGGGGGTCATTTTTCGACAGCGAAAAATTACTTACAAAAGGCCCAGCGATGCATTACTTATCATAAAACGATGTTCCAGGGTAATCGGCTGATGTATATTACATCGCTCATACATTGGTGAACATCGTTCGGACGTCGGTCGACTATGGGCCAATGCTTGGTCGAACATTGACCAATGATTGGCCAATGTCTGTTGCCTACCACTCAACCCTCCGATGATCTTAGATTCAACGGGCACTTGACGATGCTCGGCCATTCCTTGAAAGATGTGAACATGATGGGTTACCGATGAGGAGCGATGTGGGGCATCGGTGGAGACATCGCTGATTTTTAACTACGAATTATCTTCCACCGATGACCCCACCGATTCGCAAAATGGCCTCAGTCACCGTCCGATTACTAGAGGTGTCCGGTAGGCAACCACGCCATTTTCATCAAAAAACGCATCGGTTTCTCACCATAAACCCCATCGCTGGTTAATGTGACTGATACTTTACATTCAAACAATTATTATGTGTCACTGTCATACGTTCTCCAAATCTGTATGGATTTCATTCGCTTCGTTTCTTTTAATTTTCAGTTGGTTTACATGAAGCAGTAATGAAGCAGTGAATAGAAAAACTATCCACTGACGTAGTTTAATTAAAAAATCTCACAAATTGTCCAATTATTTGTATGGTACCTATCAGATGTGTAGAGTTAAGCCAAATGTGTGTGCGCATCAATATAAAAATATCAACCGAAATGATCTTTAAAAATGTGTTTTAATATGATGCTTTGGAAATTTTTCCACATATTAAAAGGACAGGGAAATAGTGTTTGAAAACCGGTCTTCATTCAGTTACATTGTGTACAATTTAAATATTGAACGAATAAACTTTTAAAACTTTTTTCCTCGAACCTAAATCCCATACCCATTAAATGTAACATAAAATGAATAAATCTTAGCTGTTTACCTTTGTCAGAATTTGTAAAAATATAAGCAAATCATTCTTGAAAAGCAATTAAAATAAATAAACAAACAAATAAATAAACTAAAATAAATTAAAGGAGAAAATGAATGGAATGCAACACAACAACTCCCACGCCATATGCGAGTCTGTTGGTGAGTGTACTTAGTATACTGTTAAAGTGTGTTACGTGAAACTTCATTAAGGAATTGATGGCTTCGCCCGTTATGCAAATTATCCCATGTTTCCCACTATTGTTGATGCCCTAGCATACTCTCAAAACTAGACAGTGATTCCTTAAGTAAACAATCTACACGTATTTTAAATCCACTGGCTTCATATTTATTTTTCCAAGAGAACATACTATCAAGTATGAAGCAAAACTAGAAAAGTATAAATAATTCAAACAGAAAAGTAATGTGAAACATGGTCATCACAAAAAGCAGGTAGATAGACAGGTCGATTACAGAAATAGGAAGGTGAATCACCAATTTCACCGACTCCACCCAATGCGAAAAGAAAACACTTTTGATTACAACTTTTATGAGTCTAAAAATCTTAGCTCGGGAATTCCCGCAGTAAAAATAAAGATATAAAACAGTGTACATTGTTTACTAAGAATATAACCTGTATATAGCTAAGATTAAACAATTAATAAAAAATAATCAGTGGTACCCCTTATATTCATGGGAATTGACTGGTTTTGATTGAATATCCCCTTTCTGTTTTCAGAAAAAGTTTTACTCGGTTTATTTTATATATTTATATTTTCTTCATCCTAGCTAGAAACAGTCACTAAAACTAAATTGGCAGGCTCCACATATTAAACAGCATTATAATTATTAATCCCTATTAACTTTAAATATCGTTTAATCGCACACCTTGGAACAAAAATATGCATTTTCATTTGTCATTTCACCTAATATGCCAAACCTATCCGCCCCCTTTCCGGAAGAGTTAATTTTGCACCAATATGCACCTGTTCGTACCATTAAAAATCTCACTACTGCTTTCTTACTTTTTTTTATTGACACTTAAACTGTATGTGTTTCAATCTTCGGATGTGTTTGTTATACGCAACAAGTACTACCGGGTATAACAATACAGTATCTTAAGTTTTTGCCAATTAGGTCAAGATGTCCAAAAATTTATATTTACAATTGCTCCAAAACTATGCGAGGTAAAAAGTTAAAACTTTCACAGTTTATAAATATATCATTGATTAACAGATAGAAAGTATCACTTGAAAATAAATGTTTTTTAAAAAAATATTTTTGAGGAAAAATAATTTTAAAAAATTGCATATAAAAATGCACCTGCTTAATCCTGTACTTTTTAATGAAACCAGCATTGCAGAAATAATTCATGTTTATCAATGAAGGCAAGTTGGACGTGAATGGTCTTTGAAAGGCTGTTATGAAAGCATGAAATGTATAAAGACAAGACCCCTATAAAATCCGCCATTTGTAACGTACTTTTAGTTTCAAATCTTACCATTTGGACAAAATAAACAGGGAAAACAGCTTTCCAGAGGCTATCGAAATCCAACTTGCCTTTCATTGATAACCATATATTGTTTCTGCAATGATGGTTTTCACCAAAAATATTGAATTAATTAGGTATATTTTTTTATATGTGCATTTTTCTAAAGGAATTTTTCTCGATTAATATTTTTTCAAGTATTGTTATCAAGTAATACTTTCTTTCTGTTAATCAATGATATTATATTCATAAACTGTAAAAGTTTTAACTTTATAAACCACATAGTTTTGGAGCTTTTGTAAAAATATTTTTTATTGGACATGTTGACCTTTGGCAAAACCTTTCAATTATGTGTTGATGTTGTGAATAAAAATATATTAATATTTCAAAATACGGACCCCAATTCTAGAGGTGAGATCAGATGCTAAGGAGGTATAAGCATCCCCTGGCGACCGGTCACACCCGCCGTGAACCCTATGCATTGATCAATAGTCGGAACATTCCCTAAACAAATTCAGTATTGAAAGCACATGTTTAGCTATGGGAACCCGATAATAAGTATCAGATCAAAAAGTAAAATACGAGGTGCACCAATGGCACTATGTAACAAAGATTCTGTGAAAGTCTCGTTAAAGTTTATTCAGTGGTATAAAAGATACAGATAAGAAATGGGTGCCCCAATGCATAACGGACAGACAGACAGACATCCTATCGCTATATAGCCCCTGCCCGTTATAGTCACAAAAATTATTTGTAGCAGAGCTTAATTATTTAGCTTATAAATATACTACGGAGGCCTTAGAAATTAAAGTGTTTCATCTTAATGATGCATATTAAGATATAAAGTAAAAATCAACTGTGTTAACTCTAAAATACACGTATAACAAACGACTTTTCAAATTACTTGAATAAATGTACTCAAGTAACATGAATAAGGTGCACTTCCCGTTTTTTTCTTTTTACCGCAAGTGCTCAACACGTGTTTTAAGTCAATAAGTAACCTACTATCTATATCCATACCACAACCTTTTGTATGTTCATTCGTGCACTCGATTTAGGGAAATTATATTTTCTAATTCTCGTTTGTAGAAAAAGATACATGTATAGGACTAAGACAAAATCCCTCTTATTAAAATTATTCTAAGAGAAAAATGATATTTTCAATCGA
>PRKT01000241.1:285331-305560 GCA_003671525.1 Saccostrea glomerata
GTTATATTTTGGAAAATACAACGAGAATGCTAAAAGCTGTTGAATCGAAATCAGAATTTGTATATTTCTTGAGATATTTGACATTGCAGAGTCTTTCATTTGTTACCAAAAAACCAATGCTAATAGGAAAACCCGTATCTTCATATTTATTTTAGAGCATAAAACTTTCATGGTACAACTGACCTAGATTTATAAATGTCAAAATGTAGGACACGGAACATATTCTATTTTAAGTTTAAAAGCATAATTTAAATACATCTGTGAATTCGTCTTTTAAATGTTGCATCATATTCCAGTTCTAAAGTAAAAGGGATACTATTTTTAAATGCATAGTCGAGGCATAGTTTTGTATTTTTTACTTCGTTTTAGATTTAGATAAAAGAATTTTTTACACTAGGCTATGCTGGAAGAAGTTTAAATGGGGTTTCCCGATTTGCTGTTTATAAGTTCAGGAAAGAGTTGAATGTTATATATACGTATGTGAAAAGCAAGTAAACATGTTTTTCCGAAGGACGCATATAAATATTTTATCAGCAAAGTCTACTCTAGAGCTAGATTACAAGATAAAAAAAAGTGAAAATTCAATATTACAGGAAAAAATGCGTAAATGAAGCTAAATTTTTCCATTTTAAATTATTTTTAGAAGCTTTGCACTGACGACGTATTAACATTTTTAACTCGAATACTCCAGATTGATTATCGCTTTATTTTGTTTTGTTCTGTTCGGTTGCAGGAAAAACAGCCTCCAGCCGGAAGAAACCCCATATTTTTTTAAAACCCAAAATGTTGCTTTGAAATAAGAAAAGTGAATATATAAATACCGATACATGTTTACTATAACGAAAAAGATATTCTTTGCTTTATATATAAAAATATCGATTATACTTTATGTACTGTAAACGTGAAGAATTTTATAAAAAACATTCAGGACTCCCTTGATAAATAAAGGTTAATAAAAGATAATAGTCTTTAAGCTTTTTCTGAGCTCATAGAACCTTAATTGATAAAGAAGATGAAGCCTGATTTTTCTGGGCTGAATGTTCACAATCCTTTTCACATATTTTCAGTCAAAATTTGATGAAACCGATCAGTGTCGTCAGATTTTGGAGGTTTTTTCTTTATTTATTAAATAAATGTTAACCATTTAGAAAACAAATTGCTAATTTTCAAAATAATCACTAGTTATATCAAACGCAAACATACTAGTATTTGGTAGAATGGTGGTGGTACTCAATTTCTGCTCGTCACTTATCTTAGTATTTTAATAACATTTTGCTACCTCAATTTTAAAACCAAACAACTGATAAAATTATTCAGAACGATTATTTAGTTACAAGTAATTTAAAAATAATCATTGTATAACCACTATCTCGCAATTGATATAGGCAGGTGGAATAACACTTGAAGCAATCAACTCGTTCGTAATGTATGTAACAGTACAATAAATTGAAGATAATTACCACAAAATTTATAATGCAGTACGTTCTAGGACTTGCTAAAAAAATTAAACCTGAATTTTTATTTCTAAATCTAAATGCTGATGAAATTTAATTTTGTAAAATTGTAAAGTTTTCATAATAATTAAGTTGAATTTAGAAGATAAAAGACAGTGTATCTTCTTACTAAAAGTAATGGTACGATCTTTTCTTCGTCTGTTAGATTTTATTTATACATATCAATGTATTTATGTATCCTTCATGTTGTTTTACCTTCTGTACCATTTTCATAGTTTTGGATTAATGAACTATTACAAGTATGTCCTAATTTCAATATCATGACCCTTGAATGCACGATTGTTAAATATTTAACATTTATATAATCTGTATACATGCGCATTTAAATGTCCTTGGTCAGTAACGTTTATACTGATATCGTGTGTGATTATGCAATGTGCGTATTTTCAAATATGAATGGAAAACATGTGACTCCTAGCAGCAGATAGTACCAAACCCATATAAAGTTATGCGTTTCTCAATCCTAAATCGTTCGATGGAAGTTCCAAATGCCTGTAATAATTCCGTGAGTTACAGGATACCTTTTGTAGGATATGTTTTGGCCTTTTAAATAGTCGCACATGATATATGTCAAATACACCAGAATTAATCAAATACACATGTACCCGATTGGACAAGTTTACACAAAAACTTTAAATATCAGCAAGATGCAAGTATCGTGACTTTGAAATACTGTATATATACTGGTAAAATAAAATCACATCAAATACAAGGAGTCAAGGACTTATCAAAAGATACTTGTTTATGGCCTTTTCTTGCTTATTAATTTACATTTTACATATTTTTTTTGTTAAATCAAACTAGAATTTTTTCTACATTTGATAAAAAATATCACCTCTTTTTTTGAAGAGAGGTGATATTTTTAGATGAAGATAGTGCATTGCAAACTGTAATCGATTACAGCCACTTCATTCCTGTCTTTAACCAGTATCATATCCGACACAAAGAACATCATGGCAAAGATCCCGAAGTACGCATTTTATATATAGTAATAAGTTTACCAAAAAGAAAATATCAATTAATGAATGTGGTCATTGTTCAAATATATGAAATAAAATTGATGAACTCTAAGTCTTCACGCAACACGTGATCTCGATTTTTACAATATACCTGTCTCCATGTCCAGCAGCTGGATTCGAATCCTCGAGGTAAATATTAATCTACGACCCCTAGAGCAAAAACACTGATAACACTGCGCCACATGAGCTAGACAGTGTTATACACCTAGTTTTCGTTATATACAGAAATGAGTTATATAATAAACTTATATTTGATTGTGAATATCTTATTCGTCCCCAAGTATGCGATCCTTGATTTTTTTAAAATACTATATACTCTTCAAATAAAGATGTGAAGTTTTTGTGGAATCCTGCGTAAGAAATCAAATATACATTATTTTGTCTTTGTAAAGAGGATAGTTGCTTCGCATAAGATAATGTTTACTTTCCTGTTCTTTCTTTTCATATAAATGTGTTCTGAAGATCATAGCCGCTTTGTGGTTATTCCCATAAATACAGATCAATCATAATTGTATTTCTTTCAAGATGTTTTTTTAATAACGAACAAAACAATTCAATGCTTTAGCTTTTGAACTGTTCTTCCTAGAATTTGTCAACTATGGGCTGCAATAGAAACTTTGTTGTAATTTTTATTAATGACAACCAAACTGGGTGAGAATATTCCGTTTTATTATCTTGTTTCTCTGAAGTGAAAAAAGAGAATGCCCAGTAAACTTACAACTGTCATTGTAGTCAAACTTTTTTCAATGCAAAGATAGACTGTGTCTACTCCCTAAGATTGGAAACGAGTTTGGTCTGAAATCGTGTAGCACAAAATTTCAAAGGGTTGAGCATTAAAACGCAAAACCAACAGATAGATTTAAGAAGATTAATATCTTAATTTGATACTGGGACAAGAATGTTTATGTTCATTCAATTTTTAAATGTATTTTCTAGACAATGTATCCTAACATTTAATTCTTTTTTTTTAGTAATTTGTATTTTACTTATACTTTGCTTCCCTTTTTCATGTTTGCTATTTTTATAGTCTATATTCCAGTGTTATGTAGGTGCAGATTGAAACTGCAAGTCCAAACAAGAGGCCCATGGGCCTTATAGGTCACCTGAGTATCATGCGACAACTTTCCAACAATTGAATTTGATTCATGTTTTAAACTACAGGCCATCAAATTCACAATTTTGAAAGAGGCACCATTGCTTATCATAACTATACACTCAGCATGCTTATTTTGGTTACTTAATACCCAGAGGTAGATCAGAGTAACAAAGAGAAAATGCATTTCCACTTTTAGTGAATTTCAGGGCCCCTAGTCAGGACTTCTTGTGTTAGGGCGGGACCACAGTTAAGCTCCCCATCCCACAGGAACCACTGACCCTGGGGCCACATCTTTCAAAATTTTGGAATTTTTTAAAAATTTTATTTCATCAGCCTGTTGATTAATACCAAAATGCAAATTTCAAAGCATTAAATTATTTCAGACTATGTTACCCCCCCCCTCTCAAAATACCCCTATCCCAGGGGCCAGGAAATTAACCATTTTTGTAAGAAGCAGGTTTTTTTTGTCATAAATATATACTAAGATCATTAACATTATACCCAACAACAAAGGAAAAGGTTTTCAAAGAATTCATGCATTTTCATTACATAAACATTAGAGCCATGCCCTAACACAAGAAGCCCTTACCTAGGGACCCTGAAATTCAAAAATCTCAAAGAGGCATCCTTCCTCCTCATAACTTTGTTACATAGTTCATTGGTTAAATACTCAGGTGCAGAAAATAATAGATATAAAGAATTTATGCCTTTTCACTATATAATCAATAAAGTCCCGCCCTAATACCAGAACCCCCTACCCAGGGGCCATGAAATTCACAATTTTGGGTTTCGACGTACCATGTACATGTACATGTACCATGTATTTTAAATGGTTTTGAGAGAATAAATGAACTTGACGATGGATTAAAAAGAAGACATTTTCAAATTTATCTAAGATTTCTTTAAACAGAATGAAGTTATATTTGCATGTAATTAGTTTTCCTTATTTGTCCCTATATGTCTAAGTGGCAAATCTTGATTTAAATACCAAATTTCTTATTGAGATTTGTTTCATGGAAATGTGCAGACTTTAAAACAAAAATAAAGATCCAAGCATTTCATTTTCAAAGATGAAAATAATTATCTGATCATTTAGCAATGCTTATTCTCCTGCTCTCTCTGTATATGGCTTAAATAATTGTGCCCTGAAGATCATTGCCGTTTTTAGTATTCGTCGGGTTTTCCCCACAGCTATATAGATCAAACAGAAACATGTTTTTCTTTAAAATGTTTCGTTTAAAATGCTGAAATTAAACTTAATTATTCTATAGGAATGTTTTTCCTAGAACTGATAAATATTATGGGCTAGAAAAAAAACCTTCAATATATATTATCCTTTTTATTGATGACAACCAAATTAGGTGTGATTATTCCATTTTATAAACTTGTTTCTCTGAAGTCAAAAACGAGAACGCTTAGTTACCAGTTACCGTTGTTAAGTGTAGTCTGATCATGTATTTTGCAATGCAATTTAAAAAAACGAATTTTAACCTCACGGGACTTCATTTGTAATGTGGTTATACCATTATTTAGAACTTATATATCTTACAATGTCTGAGTTGAAAATATTAAATATTTTGCTCTCAGGCAAGATCGGACTCATATTAAAATGGGTTTTCTATAACAAGACATGGTCACTGCCATTCGTTCTATAATATTAAAGGGCACCATCTTTTACCCTTATTTCTTTTATACCACTGAATAAAATGTGATAATGTTTCCACAGAAACTTTGAAACATAATGTCATTGTGCACCTCTTATTTAACTTTTTGAACTGACATTCATTTAGGGTCTCTCAGAGCAAAACTTGGACTTTGCCAGTATAATCATATGGGAGGCGGGGGTGTCATTTTGTGAGCTCATTGCTCACAGTACCTCTAGTTTTTTTTTAAAAATAAATTAAATTGTACTAACCGCCCTTAACATACACAAGCTTTTATAAACCATTCAAATTTGAGTTGCATAATTTAAATGCATGGTATCTTTAAATAGAACGACATTGAGGACATCATTTGATGTAATTTCTAAGGAGTCACAAACAAGAACGCCTAGATACCTTGTCATGGTTTATCTGCACTATTAGAAATCTCCCCCACATGATAGGTATATTTCAATTTAAAAATAAAAGTAACACCTTAACGTAGATTTGAAAATCATCGCTTTGAAATATATCAGAATTTTCTGACATAATTTTTCTTCATAGATTACGGATAAGTTTTGATAAAAGATTTAGCTTCTCTTTAAATTTTTTTTTCGAAGTTCATTTTTTCAATACAATTTTGGGTATAACTTTGATCTAACTTTGGAATTTTAGTTAACCTATCAAGCTATTTCCATTTTCCCCGTTGTTAGAATTTCAAATTTCTTTTTCAATTTTAAGATTAAAATGTGAATGAAACTGAGAAATCGTATGTATAAAATAATACGATGACACGGTTTTGAAAATTTGTTTGTTTTTTTTTTACTTCGCTCGGAAATGTTTTGCTTAGAGGTATATTTAGTTTCATCAATCCTGAGCTCATTATCAAAACACTAAATTAAAAGTCCATGGTTTTATAAGTCTAGGGAAAATGCCACTAAATTAAGTTTAAGTTAAACAAGAATTTATGATTTTTATTTTATTGTACAAATCGAAAACTCGGCTGTTTTAGACAGGAATAAATTTAAAAGAAATGATTTGATTTGTCAAAATAATTCTAATTTTTGACGTGTACAAGTACATTTGGTATTGTTTATTTCTACTGAAAGTAAAAATGGTTTTGATTTTTAATAGTGTTCCTAGTATTAAGAAACAAACATTCACGTGCTTAGAAAAAAAACCCACAAACACTCAGAAGTACACAGCTGCATAACTTCATCATACTACATGGAAAATTTTACAATATATCTCCGAAACTTCGTTTACAGGGGCATAAAAGCACACATTTTTTTCAGAAAGATCGTTTACTAAAAAAAAAATTAATAAATAAATAAACTTAAACAGGCTGACATAAGCCAGCAATTGCTCTTTGATCAATAAGCCCGGCTAAAAATGGGTTGCTGTCAGTGAAAAATACTAGTATATGAAAGAAAGTAAAAATGTGTTCACGCTTATCGACTAGCTGTTGCTTATCTTGCCTTAAATAGAGGGAGACTCTACCGCATCACCAGAAAAGCTAGCTCACTAGCGAGGCAGTACTAAGTTCCCTATATTCTGCCCGTTTAACTATCTTCAAATCAATTTTACCTATCTTTAAATCAATTGCACCTATTTTCGCATCAATTGTTTCTATCTTCAAATGAATTAAAAATAGGTATAATTGAGTAAAACCTATCTTTATTATATTTGAAAAATTTATATTTTATTTGAAGATAGGTACAATTGATTTGAAGATACATGTAGGTACAATATTAATGGAAGATAGATACAAATAATTAATTATATGCTAATCTGGCGTTCCATACAATTTCAACTTTAGATATACAATTTATAATATCGCTTTGTTTCAAGAGTTATTGAATAAAAAAATGTTTCAGTTACTTATGATGCAAATTTTCAGCTTGGATTTCAGGTATGAAAGCCCAGAAGGCTAAGTTGAGATCTGAGTTTCAGGAGAGGTATAGAAAATGAAACTACGTTAGTATTTAGAAAAAAAGCTACTACTTCACAAATTAAGGTAACTTTGAAAAATAAAGAAATATCATATAAATTTTCGTTTTCAAAGTACGTGGTGAATAGTACATGTATGTTCTATATTCAATTTCATTCTTTGTGGGTTTTTTTAATGTTTAGATATTGGAAAATCTGAAGGCACTGGATATTCAGGAGTTGAGTTTCCTTCTTTTATCTAGTAGGGTATCTCAGATATATGAATCATTTTTCTCAAACTCATTTAGAAACCACACCTTCTTAATAAATTTCAAAATATAAAGTCATATGAAATTCTGAGAAATAAAAAAGATAACTAGCCATTTAATGTTGAGAGAGAGAGAGAGAGAGAGAGAGAGAGAGAGAGAGAGAGAGAGAGGAAAGAGATATTTTCTAGAAAAGGACACCCACTAGTGCTACAACTCTTGGAAAGAAATCTTTATCACTTGCAGAAAATTTTATATACCATTACCACAAAGAATATATTAAAGAGGGTAACTTAATAGAGAAAGAAAATTTTCTGAGGTCATAAAAAATTCAGTATGAAGCTTATTTCTATTATGTAACCAGTAAAGCACGTAAAGTGAATTCTCCTCTATTTTATGTCCTTACTTAGTTTCTAATTTAAGAAATGGGAAACCTCTGAAGGTGAGTTGAGGATGTTCACTGTGGGCGTCAGTTTCCTTTTCTACTGAATAAAAAAATCTCTTAATTTATCAGCACTATGAAGTCATTCAACAAATTTAGAATAATTTTAACTTGCTATGAATTCAATCTTTTAAGACAGAGGAAAGGCAAAACGGATGCTTGAATACATATAATGGCAATTATGAAAATACACATCTGAATTTCGTTTTAATTTTTTTTTCATCTTCATACATGAAAATTCCTTCCTCCTGAAAAAAAAATGTTCAACGATATTTATGTGCTTTTACTACTAGTATCTAAGTGAATTCCTTATTATTTAATCATTTCTGATAGACTGTCTGATGCATGTTATAGAAGGTAATTAAGTATAACTAATCAATATACAAAAAACTACTATGGGGGTTAAATTTTCGTTGGTTTCGAGGTATCAGGAGACCCACAAATTCATGTCCACCCACGAAATGTAAAATTTCACATATATAACTTTTGATAAATCCATCATCCACTAAATCAAATGCCCACAAACCCAAAGTTTTCCTCAAACTACGAAAAATTGATGCCAAGAAAAATGTGATTTTATAGTATAGAACGACAGTTTACGCTAGTTCAAGTAGACATTTTTCTGTCATTCTTTTTTCCTTCTTTTTCAGTTTTCTTTTTTTCATCCCTTTTATTGTGATTCAGCAAAAATTGACTTGGAATAATTAATCATTCATGTATGAGTAATACCGATCCCGTGAATGAAAACTTTGCTCTGCACACTTGGAGTAGGAATGCTAAAGAGGATTACATGTGATGTATCAAATAGTGCTATACACTTCAAACGGCGAGTCATACAAAAACGTGAATGAATAACAAAGGGAATAGGAATTTATGATGTGACAATATTCATTTTCAAAATCCGTATCATTTATATAAAAAGACCATTTTATATTTTAAGAAAAAATATATTCAATTTAAATTGTAATGAAATTAAAAAAAAAAAGATTTGATAACAACCATAAATACAGATTATATAGGCATTGCCATACCATTTCTTCCTTTCGCAGATTTCATCATAGAAATCAGATATACCAGAAAGCACAACATCCACTCTAAAGAATGACAGCACACCATACTTGTAAGGTCGGAATACTGACGGTCTTAACTTCATGAAAAAAAATTAATATACAGGCATGCATAGGGTATCTCTATATTTTTTTTCTCATCTCGTGCATAGATCCTTTTCACTTTAACTATATTTCACTGTATTCCTGTTGATGTCTCTTTTTGAATCTGCAAGATTTTGCCTCATTTGCTTTTTTTGATTTCAGCAGATTTGAACCCAATTAATTAATTAGATACCGGTAATTCATTATTTCCTTTCTTTTAGATCATAACATTTATACATTTACTGACTGGGTTTAAGGGCACCATGCGTTTTGTCCAAGAACCAACAGTCTGGTTCTTCGAGGGGTCGACAAAACACATTTTGCTCGAGAACACAGTCAATAAATGTTTTGTTTTACTTTTTTTTTTTGAAGTATCAAGAGGTAATTTTTGATAACCCACACTGCAGTCCTGTCTAATTCCAACGAACACAAATAAGATATAGAGCACCCTACAAACTCTGTGCTTGTAAGCGGTCCAACTTCTCATCGACAGTTCCAACATCTAACTCTGCGGTCAAACATCGATATTTTATGTCAGGTCAGTAGAACATTGGAAATATTATACTTTTTAAGTAAAGGATTACATAAGACACAATTTTTAAAGGTAAAACGATATGTTTTCAAGAATTTCCCTTTGTCTTCTTTTTAAAATTTCTTTAAAGTAAACTGGGTTCTTAATAATTGTGTGCACTGCATTATATGCACTCTTTTATTATTTAGGAAGCATATCCACTGATAATACGTTTTCTTAATATATCAGACTACCAATGCGTACGTTTATCGAAACTGCTTTCTGTAAGAATATCAATTATATTAAGTTTTAATATTGTCTGAACAATTAACTTTCAGTTTAGATATAAGATAACCATGCCACTTATCCATTTTCTACGATGAAAAAAATGGTTTAATTCTTATATCTGTTCTGACATACATATCTTGTACCCCAAACAACTTGCAGATAGTTTAAGGTTTGATGCTTCATGTTTGGAAAGGCAGGAAAAATTTTGACCTCCAATATATAAATAATGAACACCTTAATTTGCAAGTTTGGAAAATAAACAATCAAGTACGTTACGATAAAAAAAAATAATTCCGACGAAGATCATTGCATGATTTCGAACTTGCGCCGAGATTTTACGATATTTAACTGACGTCTACAACATCCTTCTTTTATGTAGTAGTGCAGTTATTTTTCAAGTATAGTTAAAAAATTTACCTGTGTGACGTAGAGAAAAAAAATTAGACAAGATTTATAGGTCACCATACCTGTATCATTAAAACCTGTCTGTTTATATATTTCAATTGACAGTTTAATGGGATAGATTATAAGCATAATTTGTTCGTGTGATGATCTGAAAAATCAAAAATACCTTAGAAAGTCGTAAAGATGGCGCATATATCCATGTTTGTGTATTTTTGGTTGTTATTTCTGTTGCCCTTTATTTTGTTTACCCGCCCTCTAAACAGAATGGGAGAAATATTGATCCTAGAAAATAGAAAGCAGAATTATCATATTCACCACATTCAGTAAGAAATGTTTCATCATATTAAGCCATTGCACAGAAATAAATCAAAAAAATCTAACAGACAAGAATACCCCAAGTTTAGTATTGATACGCAGGTATACAGTATATACAGGTAGGTAAACAAAAGAATGCATTCATATGACGTTGTTATTTTAAGTAAATGCATCATCCACACCGCATGTTGACTGGCCTTTAGAAAAAAATTCAACAAATTAATTTTTTTGTCACTATCAAAGAAAATGTGTTAAATATCCCATCGTTATTATTTTAATAAATTCAATAGTAAATTGACTATTCATAAACAATTTTAGATGTGTATCAAACCACATACATGTAGATGAAATGATTGTATTTACTCTTCTTACATAATTCTCTAAGAATGTGGGTCGAAAAAAATTTCAGTAAATGTAACAGTGGTTAAAATACCTGTTTTGGTTAGAACTTCAGACCAATTCTTCTGGAAATGATATAAATTTGACTAAAAGAATTTGTTTATTTTTGGTTCCACAAATTGCACATTCTCTAATAATTTACTGGTTGTGCATTTTTTAAAGACTTACTTACTTAGGAGAATATTACACATTATGTTTGACATTATTTAAGTATGGTGAGTATTTAGATAGAGGGAAGCATTGATTTCATATTATCAAATATCCCCATAACAAAATAGAGCTTGAGTCCTATTTCAAGACAATCCTGCAATAGATTATGATGAAAATAAACTATATTTTTATGCTTTATTTTCCTTTTATATTTTTTAAAACAAATATTTACTTAGTATTTTAAAAAGCCCATTATGTTTCTGATAATATCGTCTAATACTTTGTTTATCATGAAAAATCATCAAAATGAATGCAGAAAAAATATATTCAGTATTTTCTGCCATTATTTTTTAGTCCGACAGACAAAAGCGTTGTAATGGGATTTTAAAACATTTGGATATATCTAACTATTAGTGGATAAAAGTTTTCCTAATTGATATATATACCACGGCATGTCTATCATATGATAAAAATATACATAAAGTTGTTATACTTTTCCTTTATTTGTATTATTATTTACAAACTGATTTCTCGAAAATGACAATGAACACACGGCGGATGTGACCGGTTTACGGCAGGGGATGCTCACTCCTCCATGGTACCTGACCCACCTCTGTTGTTTCATAAGTCCGTGTTTGCTCTTCTCCAGTTTTGTATTGCTTTGACTTTTGAGCTGAAATACTGTTCGTTATCTCCATATATTTCATTTATTAAATCTGTATGTTTTTTTTCAATGTAAAGTTAAACACTTAACCACTAAACCACTTATTAGATTACAATAATTGGCTAGATCATTATGAATTAGTCTTTTAATTTAAATTCCTTTGAATACTATTATGACTTCCGCAATATTAATCACTCCATGTTTATTTTTTCCGTCAATGCTATTAATCACGTACAGCGTAGCCCACATAGATGCAAGGACTATTCAGATTTCGTTTACTAAGAAACTGTTTTAAAAAAGTAGTAATTTTCTCTCTTTATCTCCTTGTTGTTGATGTTCCAAACATCAAAGTCTAAACTACTTAAAATAAAGAAAATACAAAGTATGCCAGTCTGATTAAAATGAAACCTTTACTAGCTCCTTTTATTTTGTTTGTCGTGCGATTTTAATCAGACTGATAGTATGCCTAATATTTGAAGTTTTCATGACTGATGACTCCGATTGCGATCATTTTAAGAATAAAGCAAACTACCAGGTACTTTGAGATAAGTTGAAGTAACCATGTTTTCAACAATATCGTTTAAAGACAGCATTTTGTTATTCCCAAAATGACCTTGTTAGTACATATAACCAATGACATGGTCTTAAGTCATTTTAATCGTTTGGCCAACATTTTATAAGTTTTATGGTCGGTATTGTGACCTTGTCTATCATTGTTTTTTATTTCTTAATTCCATCAATTTTGTTTGTCCTTTGTTTTTATACTAATTTTGACTAGGGAAAATTTCGTCTACTTGATCAATAGTTAGGTCTCACGGTGGACGTGACCAGTCAACAGGGGATGCTTTCCTCCAAACCACCTGATCCCACCTCTGGAAGTTCCGGGCGTCAGAGTTCTATACATCAAAACAAAATTGGTATTGTTTTTAGATTCACTATCTTCAATCATTTTCCTTGTATCTGAAATATTATTGTTTCAATGAGTGCAATTTACGTCAAAGATGGGATTTTTCTTGTTTTTTTTCCCACAAATGTTTGAAATACACTAATTTTTTGTTGAAAATGTCTTTGAATTGTAAACTAATGCGTTAACGCATTGCTTTTTAAAATATATATATAAATGTACGTATATATTTCTACTGACGTTCGCATATTTTCTTATCAAATGAAAAAGGTCACTTTATAACTATCCTTTCTATAAGTACGCGATGTTTTGTTACCTGTCTGACGCAAATGGCGAAATGTTTTTAAATAAACTGAATTACTGGGTCATATTACTTTTGTAATAAGGTTTTTTGTAATAAAAAAAATATTTTAGGTAATAAGAAAATGTTATTTTTCAATTAACGAATAATTGAAATAAATTTGTTATTTTCCTAATGAATCGTTAAGATTAAATTCAATTTTTTAGACTCTAATATTAGATTTTTTATTCAAAAATAATAATGCATTGCTTACTTTTAGTCTCTTACATCATTCTTTATTCGAAACGTTACGAAATTCTCCAAAAGGTAATTACAGTCAGAAATTGTCAATCTTACATGTACAAGGTTTTGCCAAGGAAAAATTGAACAACAGCTTTTTTATTTTTAAAACGAATATATTCATGATCCAAAGCTTTCCATATGTTTGATTTTTTTTAAAATTCTTTTACCAGTAAAAAGAACCATACATTCAATTCATATTATTAAACTAAAGCTATCTTTCTGAGGAATATACACATGAGAAGACATAGATTTTGTGCAATATGTGTTTATCAATCAGATTAATAAGGAGAAATACTTTATAAATGTGATCTCTTTTACAAAGAGTAAGAACTTGCTATATCTTTATATAGACAACCATGGGTTATTCGACATCAAATAGATACTATGACAAACACTCTCCATTTATTTTGTATCCACTTAGGCATACATTTATAAAAAGTAAAATGTTGCTGAACTTTTAAAGCGCGTGAGTCTCTCAACATTTTAATCTCATAGCATTCTGCAATATAACTACATCTGAAAAAAGATTGTTTGAAATAATAATTAGCAAAATTGCAATCTGATTAAAATCAGATTAACAGAATTGTTATCACACCTTAAACGGAAACAAATGCCATGTAAAAATAAAAAATGCGTTGATTTATCTTCTGTAAAAGGCGTGTCAATATCAACTGGAAACTGATAATGTATAATGGTTCAAGAATTAGTTTTTTTTTTTAAAGTCATGATTTTTTCTATAAAAGTACATGGGGGTTTCCACTTGGAAAATCTTCTTTATGTTTTGATGCCATTTACTGAAACCCCGTTAATTCGAAAGTCATCACAGCACTCAATAATCTGGTGCAAACTCTAATTTTTGCAGTGTTTAAAATCTCGAAAGACAAAGGCTTATTATCAGGTACACACAAATACCTAAATTATCAACAAGACAACAATACCTTATCTGCTGAAAGTATGGCTAAGCTTTATTTTTTTTTCTTGAACTAGAAGGGAGACACACACTTTCCTTTTACAAGCAATAGCATACTATACCACAAACAAACCCCTTCGATGCAATATTTGTAGCAATACGAGTAGACATACTTTTTATGAATTTTCAAAAAAACTTAGATATAATACAAGAAAAATCATTAAAAGTTTAAGAAAGATTGTTTGAGAATATCAATGAAATTTAAATTTATTTGGCAGATTTCATCTATTTTCCTGGCTACGGTAGTAATTTTTGGAAATTTAGAATATGGAAAGCACAATAAAGGTTTGGTTATCAACATTTCTGTAAAGTTTAGTAAATACCAGTTATTCTCAAGCCTAACTAAGATGTGTGTATTTATTTCTTATGCAAATAAAAAGTGACATATATGATTTAATACATGTATATCATAAACTGAAAAGACGTAATAAACAAGAGGCCCATGGGCCTTATAGGTCACCTGAGTATCATGCAACAACTTTCCAACAAAGGGGTAGGTCTCTATTGGATATGTAATCAATAACTTGAATTTAATTTTTGAAAATCTTCTCTTCTGCCCCTGAGCAATCAGGGGTCAGAGAACAATGTTTAACAAGCAAGAATATTTTTACCAGATTTGTAAAATTTTGAGCCACTGTTTCAAATGTTCTGATGCTTAGCAGGACTCAGTAGATTGTTATAGATTTTTTTACTCTACGGAGAGAAGTTACCTCTTTGCTTTTGTTGCAGGAGTTTTTATAGAGGATATAAATAATAAACAAACTTAGGACTAAATGTCCCAATATATATTTAATATGGAAATAAAGAATAAATGAATGGTATCATTAAATAAAAACAGTAACAATAAATATCATATGATATATAAAACAATTTTATTTCAATATGTGATATAAAGGGAGACAAAAATACACCATGTTCATGCATTACGTAGATATTTTTTAAGTCTGCAGGATTGGCAAATACTAACCCCATTTCTTTGCTTTGGGCAAATGCATCTTCGTCTTTTAGTTTATCTTGTTTTCTTTCAAACTTTCTTGGATCCTTTACGGTGTCACTGTTTAGTATTACTGTATAGTCAGATGACCGGTTAAGCCCGTAGAGCCTCTTGTTATAATTATGAGCTGGTGGATTTATGTTAATTATACCCCCGTTTGAAAATTGGGAGTGTATTTAGTCCGTCAGTCCGTCCGTCTGTTACGCTTTGGGGTACTCATCCCTATTCCGCAACTGCTCTTATACTTCTGGATGAAATTAAATTAAATTGAATGAGGCTTTCACGGAATCTTTGTTATATAGTGCCATTATGTACCTCCTATTTTACTTTTAGAGTGGACACATATTTTTGGTTTCCCAGAGCAAAACATTGACACTGTCCTTCTTTCTATAATATTGAAGGGTACCCATCTCGTATCTGCAAATCCTCTTATACCATTGAAAAAAAAATCAATAATACTTCCAAAGAATCTTTATTATATTTTGACCTCCTATTTTACCTTTTTATCTGACACTTATTTCTCCCAGAGCAAAACATGGACTCTGCCAATATAATCATATGGGAGACGGGGGTATCATTAATTGACCCTATAGTGTTCACAGTACCACTACTTTTTTATGTTTTCGAGCTCTGTGCTTGTGCTTGCTCTCTTTCTGATTTGTATTGTTTGAGTGGACCTTTGAACTTCAATACTGTTCCTGATCTCCATATATTATATTTAAGAAGTGTTAGTTTTCGGATAGGATTATTTTTTTATAAAAACAAAAATCATGTACCAGGTAATTTTCAAGTATAACTTTCAGCTTGTTAAAGTTACATTCAAACAATTATTATGTGTCCTCCAAGAAATCTGCATGGATTTTATTTCGCTTCGTTTCTTTTAATTATTATTTGGTTTAAATGAAGCAGTGAATAGAAAAACTTTCCACTGACGTAGTTTAATAAAAAGAAAATCTAACAAATTGTCCAAGTATTTGTATGGTACCTATCAGTTGTGTAGAATTAAGCCAAATGTGTGTGCGCATCAATATAAAAATATCAACCGAAATGACTTTTAAAAATGTGTTTTAATATGATGCTTTTGAAATTTTCTACATATTAAAATGACACGGAAATAGTGTTGAAAACCGGTCTTAATTCATTTACATGATAGTTGTAATAGTCAGCACAGCACTAACACAATATTCAATGATCTCGGAATAGCAACTTTTCTTCTTCCAGGAGAAAAAAACGAACTTTTACAAGTTAAGACATTTTAACTATTTGTATCTGTAGACAAACTTTTTATGCATTTTCTAAAACACTTAGATATAATACAAAAAAATCATTAAAAGTTTAAGAAAGATTGAGAATATCAATGAAATTTAAATTCATTTTGCAAATGTCATCTATTTTCCTGGCTACGGTATTAATTTTGGGAAATTTAGAATATGGAAAGCACAACAAAGGTTTGGTGATCAACATTTCTGTAAAGTTTTATAAATATGTGTACTTGTAATTCTCAAGCCTTCTTAAGATGTGTGTGTTTATTTCTCATGCAAATAAAAAGTGACATATATAATTTAATATATCATATGCCTGCATGGCACAGTGGTTATAGAATTGGCTCTAGAGTCGCGGAGTAAGAAGTTGATCATTACATCGAGGGTTTGAATTTCACTGCGAAACGTTGAGACCAGTTTTTCGGATGAGATCATATAAACCGAGGTCCCTTGTAGCAGAAGGTGTTGCGAGAACAAAATCCGTCAATGCTCAATGACCCTGAGTTAGAATAAAGGTTTAAATTTGCAATCCTTCACTGTCAAGTGGTGGCTTCTCAATATAACTGGACATTCACACACAAAAAAATGGAGTAAAATTTAAAAAAAATATTCGTTTTGAAAAACTGTTCTATTTTCCAGCGCGCAAATAGAATAAACTGAATAGACGTAATATAAAAAGCATTTGTGGAAAATAAGATTGCAAGAGGATTGCAGGTTTTTAAAATCTAGAAACAAATTCAATTAAACTGAAACCATGTATCATTTATTGAAAACGCACTTTAGAACCAAATTCTACGAGGAAACGGGATCAGTCTTTTCTATGTTTGTAACTTACTGCACCAGTTTAATGTCACTGTCAGGAATGTCAAGCTATTTTAACGACAACGTTATTTTTGGAGAATTCAATGTTTGTTTGAAAATTGTTATTTCATTAATGTGTTTTCTCAAAATCTCACTAATGGTCATTAAGTTAATGACAAATTCCCTCCAATATTTTAATTAGAAATATTCCTACTAGCACAGTTGTTTCACGATAAATTATATATATATATATATATATATATATATATATATATATATATATATATGAAAAAGAAAACTGAAAAAGAAGGAAAAAAGAATGACAGAAAAATGTCTACTTAAACTAGCGTAAACTGTCACTTCTATACTGTAAAATAACATTTTTCTTGGCATCAATTTTTCGTGGTTTGAGGAAAAACTTTGGGTTTGTGGGCATTTGATTTCGTGGATGATGGATTTATTAAAAGTTATATATGTGAAATTTTACATTTCGTCGGTGGACATGAATTTGTGGGTCTCCTGATACCTCGAAACCAACGAAAATTTAACCCCCATAGTAGTTTTTTGTATATTAATTAGTTATCATACTTAATTACCTACTATAACATGCATCAGAGAGTCTATCAGAAATGATTAAATAATAATGAATTCACTTAGATACTAGTAGTAAAAGCACATAGATATCGTTGAACATTTTTTTTTTCAGGAGGAAGGAATTTTCATGTATGAAGATGAAAAAAAAATTAAAACGAAATCCAGATGTGTATTTTCATAATTGCCATTATATGTATTCAAGCATCCGTTTTGCCTTTCCTCTGTCTTAAAAGATTGAATTCATAGCAAGTTAAGATTATTCTAAATTTGTTGAATGACTTCATAGTGCTGATAAATTAAGAGATTTTTTATTCAGTAGAAAAGGAAACTGACGCCTACAGTGAACATCCTCAACTCACCTTCAGAGGTTTCCCATTTCTAACATTAGAAACTAAGTAAGGACATAGAATAGAGGAGAATTCACTTCACGTGCTTTACTGGTTATATAATAGAAATAAACTTCATACTGAATTTTTTATGACCTCAGAAAATTTTACTTCTCTATTAAGTTACCCTCTTTAAGTATATTCTTTGTGGTAATGGTATATAAAATTTTCTGCAAGTGATAAAGATTTTTTTCCAAGAGTTGTAGCACTAGTGGGTGTCCTTTTCTAGAAAATATCTCTTTCCCCTCTCTCTCTCTCTCTCTCTCTCTCTCTCTCTCTCTCTCTCTCTCTCTCAACATTAAATGGCTATTTATCTTTTTTATTTCTCAGATTTTCATATGACTTTATATTTTGAAATTCATTAAGAAGGTGTGGTTTCTAAATGAGTTTGAGAAAAATGATTCATATATCTGAGATACCCTACTAGATAAAAGAAGGAAACTCAACTCCTGAATATCCAGTGCCTTCAGATTTTCCAATATCTAAACATTAAAAAAAACCCACAAAGAATGAAAGATAATAAGTATCAGATCAAAAAGTAAAATACGAGGTGCACCAATGGCACTATGTTACAAAGATTCTGTGAAAGTTTCTATAAAAGGTACAGATAAGAAATGGGTGTCCCAACGCATAACGGACGGACGGACAGACATCCTATCGCTATATAAACCCTGCCCATTCGTCACAAAAATTATTTGTCGCTTAAATTAGAGCTTAATTATTTAGCTTAAAAATATACTACGGAGGTCTTAAAAATTAAAGTCTTTCATCTTAATGATGCATATTAAGACATAAAGTAAAAGGCAACTGTGTTTTAAACTCTAAAATACACGTATAACAAACAACTTTTCAAATTACTTTAATAAAGCCTCAATGTACTCAAGTAACATGAATAAGGTGTACTTCCCGTTTTTTTTTCTTTTCACCGCAAGTGCTCATCACGTCTTTTAAGTAAATATGTAAACTATTATCTATATCCATACCACAATCTTTTGTTTGTTCATTCGCGCTCTCGATTTAGGGAAATTATATATTATATACAGTATATAACTTTACATTTCTAATAATCGCTTTTGGAAAGAGATACATGTATAGGACTAGGACAAAATCCCTTTTATTAAAATTATTCTAAGAGAAAAATGATATTTTCAATCGAGATTTGATTGTTTGTTACATTATTTCCGTCCTTGTAAATTTACAGAACTCATATATTTCTCAGTTTAATCATCATAGATCCCCCATTTAAAACTGGCAGAACAAGTTCTTATCAGACATTTCATTTTTTGTTTGGGAACTATAATTAAACAAGTTATTTCAAACATCATATGCGTCGTTATTTGTTGAATCTGATAATGCCTCAAGGAAAACAAAAAGATTAATTATTTTGAATGAAAAAAATGAATTTAAGGTTTTTATTAAGAAGCTCCTGATCTAGGTACTTCTAAGTACTTTTCTGGGTGATCATTTAATGAGATGTGATGCTTTATCAATTGATTCTCAAAAATGAATTTAATTGCATTCAGTTTTTAGCTGAAAACATATTAGCCATTTGATTTGTATATGGTTCAGACATATCCCAAACTTCATGCGAGTTACTAGTGCACATGCATTTAAATTCAACATCCTCATTGATTTCGGCTGAAACCTTCTCAAAGGTCCCGTCAACTTTCCCGTACTTTTTCATCAGGAAGTATCGAGTTCACTTATTGCAGTAATAAATCAGACTGAGAATTTTAAGTTAAGTACATGTAAATACTGTGTAAAACAGTTTTAATACATATGTTCTGTCAGTTGCACTCTGTTTATTTTTCCTCAATAATTTAAGGTTTATATATATATATATATATATATATATATATATATATATATATATATATATATATATATATATATATATATATATATATATATATATATATATATATATATATATATATATATATATA
>PRKT01000241.1:306814-327266 GCA_003671525.1 Saccostrea glomerata
TTGTCGTTAAAATAGCTTGACATTCCTGACAGTGACATTAAACTGGTGCAGTAAGTTACAAACATAGAAAAGACTGATCCCGTTTCCTCGTAGAATTTGGTTCTAAAGTGCGTTTTCAATAAATGATACATGGTTTCAGTTTAATTGAATTTGTTTCTAGATTTTAAAAACCTGCAATCCTCTTGCAATCTTATTTTCCACAAATGCTTTTTATATTACGTCTATTCAGTTTATTCTATTTGCGCGCTGGAAAATAGAACAGTTTTTCAAAACGAATATTTTTTTTTAATTTTACTCCATTTTTTTGTGTGTGAATGTCCAGTTATATTGAGAAGCCACCACTTGACAGTGAAGGATTGCAAATTTAAACCTTTATTCTAACTCAGGGTCATTGAGCATTGACGGATTTTGTTCTCGCAACACCTTCTGCTACAAGGGACCTCGGTTTATATGATCTCATCCGAAAAACTGGTCTCAACGTTTCGCAGTGAAATTCAAACCCTCGATGTAATGATCAACTTCTTACTCCGCGACTCTAGAGCCAATTCTATAACCACTGTGCCATGCAGGCATATGATATATTAAATTACATATGTCACTTTTTATTTGCATGAGAAATAAATACACACATCTTAAGAAGGCTTGAGAATTACAAGTACACATATTTATAAAACTTTACAGAAATGTTGATCACCAAACCTTTGTTGTGCTTTCCATATTCTAAATTTCCCAAAATTAATACCGTAGCCAGGAAAATAGATGACATTTGCAAAATGAATTTAAATTTCATTGATATTCTCAATCTTTCTTAAACTTTTAATGATTTTTTTGTATTATATCTAAGTGTTTTAGAAAATGCATAAAAAGTTTGTCTACAGATACAAATAGTTAAAATGTCTTAACTTGTAAAAGTTCGTTTTTTCTCCTGGAAGAAGAAAAGTTGCTATTCCGAGATCATTGAATATTGTGTTAGTGCTGTGCTGACTATTACAACTATTTACGTATATGCATAAGTATTGCATCGAAGGGGTTTGTTTGTGGTATTTTATGCTATTGCTTGTAAAAGGAAAGTGTGTGTCTCTCTTCTAGATGAAGAAAAAAAAACAAATAAAGCTTAGCCATACTTTCAGCAGATAAGGTATTGTTGTCTATTTGATAATTTAGGTACTTTTGACTACCTGATAATAAGCCTTTGTCTTACGAGATTTTAAACACTGCAAAAATTAGAGTTTGCACCAGATTATCCCCCAAGCTGCAATCGTTATGGTTTATTGAGTGCTGTACTGACTTTCGAAATAACGGGTTTTCAGTAAATGACAACAACAAATATAAAGATGATTTTCCAAGTGGAAACCCCCATGTACTTTTATAGAAAAATTTATGACTTAAAAAAAAAAATTCTTAAATCATTATACATCATCAGTTTCCAGTTAATATTGACACGCCTTTTACAGGAGATAAACCAATGTATTTTTTTTAGTTTTACATAGCATTTAAACGCTATGTTTCCTTTGAAGGTGTGATCATAATTTGCATCTGATTTTAATCCCATTGCAATTTTGCTAAAAATGTTTTTTTTTCAAACAATTTTTTTCAGATGTAGTTGTATTGTAGAAAGATATTAGATTGAAATGTTGGGAAGACTCACGCGCTCAAGTCCAGCAACATTTTACTGTTAATACATGATTACTTTTAAAATTGGATACAAAATAAATGGAGAGAGTTTGTCAAAAAATCCATTTGATGTTGAATAAACCTTGGTTGTCTAATATAAAAAATATATATCAAACACTCACTTTTTTTAAAATAGATAACATTTCCATTTTTTTTCCTTACAAATCTGATTAATAAGCAAATATTGCTTAAAATCAATGTCTTTTCACGGATAGATTTCAGAAAAATAGTTTTAGTTTTATAATATTTATTGAATGAATGGTTCTTTTCACTGGTAAAAGATTTTTTTTTAAACCAAACATAAGGATAGCTATAAATCATAGATATAGTTGTTTAATATTGTAGGGTCTGATTTAAAAAAATGTTTAATTTTACTTCGACCAAACAATGTAAGATTGACAATTTCTGACCTGTAAATACCCTTTGAAAAATTTGGTATCTTTCCGGATAAAGAATGTCTGCTGAGACTGAAAGTGGCCAGAGTATTATTATTATTCAAAAAATATATCTAATATTAGTGTCTGAAAAATTGAATCAATATTTAACAATTCATAAGGAATAAAACAAACTTATTTCAAATATTCGTTGATTAAAAAAAAACATTTTCATATTACTTTTAAAAAATACTATATTACAGAAAACCTTATTACAAAAGGAACATGACCTAGTAATTCAGTTTATTTAAAAACATTTCGCCATTTGCGTCAGACAGGTAACAATACATTGCGTACTTATAGAAAGGATAGATATAAATGGACCTTTTTTATTTGATAAGAAAATCTGCGAACGTCAGTAGAAATATATACATATATATATATTTTAAAAAGCAATGCATTGACGGATTAGTTTACAATTCAAAGACAGTTTCGACAAAAAATGAGTGTACTTCAAACATTTGTGGGAAAAACATGAAAAATCCCATCTTTGACGTAAATTGCACTCATTAAAATAAGAATATTTCAGATACAAGGAAAATGAATAAAGATAATGAATCTAAAACAATACAATTTTTTTTTGCAGTACAGAACTCAGACGCCCGGAAGGTGGTAGAGGTGGGATCAGGTGGTTTGTGGGGGGAGCATCCCCTGTTGACTTGTCACGTCCACCGTTAGATCTAAATATTGAAAAGTAGTCGAAATTTTCCCATCAAAATTCGAATAAAAACTAAGGACAATCTAAATTAATGGAATTAAGAAATAAAAACAATGAAAGACAAGGTCACCATACCGACCATAAAAGTTTTAAAATGCTAGCCTAACAATTGGTAAGACTTAATGCCTTTGGATAATGGATATAATTACTAACAAGGTCATTCTGACGGACGACAGAAATAACAAAATGCTGTCTTTAAAAGATATCGTTGAAAACCCCGTTACTTCAACTTATCTTCCAGTAGTTTGGTTTTTTTTTAATTGACGATTTAATCGGAACATCCCCTTGAGTATCAAATAAATTGGGTGACGTAAATCCTATATGCAGGTGATAGCGGAATATTACTGCATAAATAAGGAAGGCCGACAATGGAAAAGCAGAGGAAATTACTTTCAACAAAAGCTTTTAAGTAACCGACATTTGAAAAGTCTTAATATTTATGTGGGCTACGCTGTGCGTGATGAATAGCATTGACTGAAAAAATAAACATGGAATGATTAATATTGTGGAAGTCATTTAAGAGTTGAAAGGAATTTATTTAAAAGACTAATTCATAATTATTTTTCCAATTATTGTAATCTAATAAGTGGTTAAGTGTTAACCTTTACATTGAAAATGCATACAAGTACAATAAATGATATTCATTTGTATATGGAGATAAAGAACAGTATTTAGACTCAAAAGTCAAAACAATACAATACAAAATTGGAGCAGAGAAAACACGGACCTCCGGAACATCGGAGGTGGGATCAGGTGCCCTGAAGGAGTGAGCATCCCCTGCAAAGCGGTCACACCCGCTATGTGTTCCTTGCCATGATCAGGAAATAACTGAAAAGTCGTCGATAATTCAGTGTGTAAATAATACAAGTAAAGGAAAAGTAAAACAACTTCGTTTATATTCTTGGTATATGATATACATATACAGGCCGTGGTGTATATATGCGTTGGGAAAACTTTCATCCACGAAAAGTTAGATATATTTAAATGTTTTGAAATTCCTTAACATTGTTTTTGTCTGTCGATGTTTAAAATTTGGCAGAGAATATTGAATATTTTTTCCTGCATTCATTTTGATGACTTTTCATGAAAAACAAAGGGTCAGACAATATCATCAGAAACATAATTGACTTTTTAAAAAATCTAAGTAAATATTTGTGTAAAAATATTAAAAAGAAAATAAAGCATAACAAATATAGTTTATTTTCATCATAAACTAAAGCAGGATTGCTTAGCATAGGACTCGGTATGGAATATATGATAATTGATCATTTGAAAATATGAAACCAAAGCTTCTCTCTATCTTAATATATTTAAATAATGTCAAACAGAATATGTAATATTTTCCAAAGTAAATAAGTCTTTAAGAAATACACAATCAAGACAATTAATTAATGGAGATTTTGCAATTTTCGGATCCAAAAATAAACAAAAATCTTTCAATCAAATTTATATCATTTTCCAGAAAGAAAGTCTGAAGTTTTAAATTACACAAGTATTTGAACCACTGCAACATTTTCTGATATTTTTCTCCCATATTCTAAGAATCGAATTATATAAGCAGAGTAATAGACTGTAAATGACCTAATAGATGCATTTGAAAGTCATTTCCCTCATAGACTGTCTGTAGAGATATCGAGGGCAAAGAACTCATTTCTACTACAATCATTTCATCTATGTAGTTTGATAATCAACCAAAATTTTATTTTAATAGCCATTCACTATTGAATTATCAAAATACTCACGATGAGATAATTAATACATTTTTTACTGATTAAAAAATAATTTGTTGAAATTTTTTGAAAGGTCAATCGGTATGTTGTTTGGATGATGCATTTACTATAATAACAACGACATATGAATGCATTTTTTTTGTTTACCTGCCGGAATGTACTGGTATACCTGTGTATCAATACTAAACTTGAGGTATTCTTAACCGTTAGAACTTTTTCTTACTATAAATAGAGTAACAGAAAGGAAAGCAAAAAATTGATAGATGCACCACTTATACGACCTTCAAAGTTATTTTTGATTTTTTCAGATCGTTACACGAACAAATTATGCTTATAAATTATCCCATCAAACTGTCATTTGAAATATATATTAAACAGGTTTTAACGACAAAGGTATGGTGACCTATAAACCTTGTCTAATTTTTTTTCTCCACGTCATAGAGGTTTTGTAAACTGTACTTGAAAAAATAATTGCACGACTGCTTAAAAGAAGGGGGCTGTGGGCGTCAGTTAAATATCGTAAAATGTCGGCGCAAGTTCGAAATCATGCAATGATCTTCGTCGAAAATATTTTTCTTTTCGTAATATTCATGATTAATTATTTCCCAAATTTCCAAATTAATTTTTTTTTCATTCATATTTTAGGGGTAAAATGTTGTCCTGCCTTTCACAACATGAAGCATTTATCCTGAAACTCTCTCAGATTGTTCGGGGTACAAGATATGTATGCTAAAACAGACATAAGAATTAAATAATATTATTTTCATCGTATAAAATGCTCACCTAAGTGACATGGGTTTCTTAACTCTAAACTGAAAATTGTTCAGAAAATATTAAAACATAGTATAATTGATATTCTTACAGTTTCGATAAACCTACGCATTAGGAGACTGCTGTGTATGAAGTTGGTCAGTTTTACTACGAAGACGTATTATCAGTGGATATGCTTCCTAAATAATAAAAAAGTGCATAAAATGCAGTGCACACAATTATTAAGAACCCTGTTAACTTTTAAGAAATTTCAAAAGAAGACAAAATGAAATTTTTGAAAACATATTGTTATACCTTTAGAAATGGTGTCCTATATAATCCTTTACTTAAAAAGTATATCATTTCTAACGTTCTACCGAGCTGACATAAAAAAATCAATCTCTGACCGCAGAGTGAGATGTTGGACCTGTCGATGAGGTGTTGAACCGCTTACACAGCGTTTGTAGGATGTTCTACATCTTATTTGTGTTCGTTGGAATTAGACAGGACTACAGTGTGGGTAAACAAAAATTACCTCGTGATATTTCAAAATAAAAGTAAAAAGGAAACAAAACATTTATTGACTTTGTTCTCGAGCAGAATGCGTTTGTCGACCCCTCGAAGAACCAGACTGTTTGGTTCATGAACAAAACGGATGTTGCCCTTGAACCCAGTCAATAAATGTTTCCTATATGATTTAAAAGAAAGGAAATAATAAACTTTCTAATGAATTGAGTTCAAATCTACTGAAATCAAAAAAAGTAAATGAGGCAAAATCTTGGAGATTCAAAAAGAGACATCAACAGGAATACAGTGAAATACAGTAAGAAGTTAAAAGGATCTATGCATAGAAATGAGAGTATAAATAGATACCTTAGAAAGAGCAAGAAAACATTTAAAATGTGTCAGGAATAGGCCATCTTCAAATATACATATCTGTCAAGGATAAAAGAGAAAGTTGTTTTCAATAGATAAAGAGCGATGTCTAGAACCAAGAAATCTTAAAGATACATGCTCCACTCTTTCTCAAGATTCTGGTATCAGTGATCTAGATACAGACCTACACATTACCGCCACCCTACACAAATTCCAGAAAATGAATTGTCTTCGTAATACAACTTTAACTAGTGCTAATTGTAACGGGAACCGTTACAGATGTTCCCCAAACGCTCCCCAACTCCCCTCTCGTGCCATATTCCTTGTAATTTTCATTAAAGAAGGCAAAATCTATGCATTTAAGACGTAAATAACGTTTTCCCAAAAGTATACCAAGTATTTCAAATTTAAGCAATGCAGGCGTGCCCATGTGATTGCATGAGCGTAATGACGATATCATCTTGTCTACACTATTTTACTCATATGCACGTGCACGCACGTGCATGATGACCATACCTTGTAGGAGTCCATTATGTCTGTCTATGTTCTTAATCCCATCCTGTTTGGTTGAAAAACAAGGGAGTTATAGCCATTTAAAGTTTAAGCCAATCAGATTGCAGCGCACGTGCATGCGCGTGTTTTCATGACAATTATTATATATCTTATTGTAGGACATCTTAAAGTATGCGTATGTTTTAAATTTCAAAGCATTTTGTAAAAAAAACAGAAAAGATGTTGAGATTTTTGTTTCAGCCAATCAGAGCAAAGCGCACCTGCACGCACGTGCATGCATGTGAATGGTGACCAAACCATCTTGTAGGAGTCTTTTATGTCTATCTATGTTCTAAATCCCATGCTGTTTGGTTGAAAACCAAGGGAGTTATAGTCATTTAAAGTTTCAGCCAATCAGATTGCAGCGCACGTGCATGCGCGTGATTTCATGAAAAATTTTATATATCATATTGTAGTACATCCAAATACATGTCTATGTTATAAATTTCAAAGCATTTCATCATAAAAGAAAAAAGATATTAAGATTTCTGTTTCAGCCAATCAGAGCAAAGCGCACGTGCATGCGCGTAAGATCATGCAAATTTGACCATGTCATCTTATCTACACAACTTATATATCTTTATATAATGAGTTTCAAAACATTTTATCAAGAAATATAAAAGTTACAACCATATTAAATATATCAGTCAGTTTACTCATTGCACGCGCCCGCACGTGCATGCGAATGCGCGCAAAATGACCTTCGTTCGGCACATCTACACAACATGCCTACTAACCCTAAAAAGGTTTTAACTTAGTTTGGTGAACAGTTGCTGAGAACACTTCCGGACAAAAAAGTACCGGAGAAGAAATAAGAAGAAAAAAGAATAATAACTAGAGCAAAGCTCGTTGCAAAGCAACGAGTAGGTCTTCCGTCCTGTTCGACCGGAAGTAGCTTTCATTTTTAACAAAAATGAGAAATAACGCCAAAAAATGGGTTGAATCATCTAAAACTATGTTAATTAATGCAAAAATAAGCCATTTTTTGCTACTTCCGGTTTGACCGGAAGTGACGACGACGGACGAAAATTAATTTTTATGCTCCCAGAGACATATGTTACCCAAAAACTTCCCAAGCTCGGCAAAAATACGCGTTTTCCGACCACTTCCGGTTTTGCCGGAAGTGACGACGCCGGACGTATTTTGAAGACGCCAAAAGATTTAGCTTAACATTTTGGACAACTTTGCTTCTTTGATGTATTACAAATTCTCGATACGTTTTGAGATATAAAGAAAAAACTTTCGGCCCCTCTAGGCCCTTAATTTTAGGGGCCAGCCCTTTTTACAAGATATCATTTGAAAGATCTTGGAATTCTACACTTCTTTTGTTCTATATGTTTTAACAAAATATTTCCAGGTAAAAAGCTATCGTAGAAAAGATGTTAAAAATTTTGAAATTCGCGATAGGTCTATTTTCGGGCCATAGCGAGCGTCGGCGCTTCGTACTTCCGGTAGTTGTGATATACAAAAGGCACTTCTCCAAAGTTTGCTCTAGCATCCCTCAAAAATTCACACTTCTATCTTCAATGGTTTTTGAGAACATTGCCGGACAAAGTGACCCTCTAAAAATGACAAAATCGCAGAAATCTCCGAACCGGAAGTGACGTCATCAAAACAAAAAAATATATATCTAGATTTTTTGATGTTCTATCATTCCTGAAAGTTTCATGAAAATCGATCAAGGCGTTTTCGAGAACTCGCGTGCACAAAATATGTAAGAAAAAAAATAATAAAAACTGTGGAAAAGAAACCTAAGAATAACAGAAAGGTCTTCCGCTGAAGACGGAAGACCTTAATAATAATAATAAGAAGAAGAAGAAACAGAGTAAAAACAATATGTTCCCCAACTTCGTTTGGGGAACATAATAACTGAAAAAGCCCCTCGAAATGATCTATTTCTTACAGTAACAATTTAACAACCAATTTTCAATACAACGGGGAAATGAAAGGTAAAAAAGTCATGATTCCATTATTTGAATAAATAACCAGAAGGAAACTACGTCTTGCCATGTACCAAAAATTTGCAAACTTGTAAAGGATGATGGAACAGAGACTGATATCAAAGAGAAACGGTCCAAGGCTAAACAACTAGAGTTGTTTAGACAATATTCCACAAGGACAAACTTCAAATTTTCTTTAAGATGGACCAGTGTTGGAGAATGACAAAGAATAGCAGACCAAGTAGTAAACATTTACACAAAGGTCTTGAGAGAGATCTTGAGTCTATTAAGGACAAATACCATCTCAAACCAGGATCTTCTCGACAGGTGCTAGTTAAAGGAAATGGAAACAATCATAATCTTTATCATCAGACAGTGGTATTTGCTTGGTCTTGCTCATTGCAGAGACTCGGTGTTATAAAGACGACTCACTTCTAGACATCAGAGGGAAAGGGGAAGAGATTAAAGCAGAGTCTTTTGCAATAAGTTTGCAATAACTGGAAACCGAAATAAAGAACAAAAGAGAAGTAGGGGTATACCTCAGAAGCTAGCCAGTGGTATACAAGGATGGAGAATCCTTGATACTATTACTCCATATACGCCAAAAATCGTCACGGGTATAAGTAAGAAAGATGCAATGCGTGAAGTGTTGACAATTTAATGTTACACTTTGATAGCTCTATGGAAGTATTGTCGTCCTTTACCTAATAATGTTAATAATGTTACTTCCTTGACTGGTACCCTATCGCTCTCATTGTACTTTATATGTGAAAGCGTATTAGTGTCTTTTCCCAATAAAACTAACTCTTAATATGTAATCATGATCATTGAATCCAAAATTATCAATAACGTAATACTATAGTATTCTGCATGGACTGCGCTTTGTGAAAAAATAAGGACTTCAGATTAATATTTTAACTCTCTGTCATCACAAAATGCGTAAAAATTATAACGTTAACATGCTTAAAATATTAAAAATGTTCTTATTGGTATTATCTGACTTTTATTAAGGTTTAGCCAAAAGTCTACATGCTCAATTTTTTTTTTATTTTAATAACTCCAAAACTAGGTACATGTAGTTTATAAAGTTAAAACTCTAACGGTATACAAATATATCACTAATTAACAAATTGAAAGTACCACTTGATAACAAATAATTAAAAAGGTATTTTTATCGAGAAAAATACTTTTTTTTTTAAATGCATGTAATTTTAAAAAAATACGCCTTATTAATTCCGTACTTATAGTAAGCCATCATTACAGAACAGTTTATGTTTATCAATAAAGGGAATGTAGGACTTCGATAGCTTCTGGAAAGTTGTTTTCCCTCTTTATTTTGTCCAAATATAATTTAATGTTAAGATATGAAACTGAAAGTGCATTGCAAATGGCTGATTTTATAGGTGTCTTTTCTTTTATACATTTCATGCTTTCAATAACAGTCTTTCTGAGACCATTCACGTCCAACTTGCTCATCATTGATAAACATTTATATCTGTGCAATGATAGTTTTCACTTAAAGTACAGAATTAAGCAGGTATATTTTTTTTAAACATGAAATATTTATATATAGATGTAAATTTTAAATAGTTGTTTTCAAATAATACTTTCTAAATTAAACTTCACCTTATTTTCAACAATGAAATCAAATTCCAAAGACCCCCTGTCAAGTACGATAAAATATTATTGTATGAAAAGAAATGTATCCTGACTGGCTAATGTAATATCCAGTTAGATGAAAATAATAAAAAATATTTTGATCTTCATGTAATGTCAAGTTTATTCAAACTTTAATAAACAACTTTTAATATCAAAAATATTTCACATAATGTTATTTTATAGTGATGATGATATAATTATCACATCTGCCTGTTCAAAATAAAATAATTTGTTGAAAATCTTTTATGAGGTCAATCGTGATATTGTGTAGATGACGAGGTATTTTTCATAGTAGCAAAAAACCCGTTGCTTGCAACGATGGGTATTTTTAAGAGTTCGGCCATCTTTATCTTTTCACATGGTTTTATAAGATTTAACTGATTTTTATATAGTCAATATAATAATTCTGCTCTCTCTCTCTCTCCTTTCTGAGAACTTTATTTTTTTCATTTTGCTGAAAGGGGGGATAAAATAAAGGAAAACGGCTACAGAAAAATACATTAACAGTTATATATGTGCATCAATTTTTAATATATTAACTTTCAAACTTATATCTGATGTTTGAATCATTACACTAACAAATGCTGTTCCAAAATTCCCCAATAATCTTTTTTAAAATATATCACTTGTAAACAGACAGCTTTAAATGGCACAGGTATACTGTATATACAGTTTATATGAGCAAAATAAAAGCTATCTATTTTTTCTCTACGTCATACAGGTAAATTTGTACGATATACGTGAAAAATAACTGCTCTACTGCATAAAAAAAAGCCGTAGACGTCACTAAAATGTTAATATCGTAAAATGTTCGAAACCATGCAATGATCGTCGTTGAAAATATTTTTTCCCTTATTGTAACTAACAAACCCACGTATCTATTTTCCAAATTAATGTTTTTATTATTTCATTTTTTGGGATTTTTTGTATGCCTTTCCAATGAAATTTTACAATCTATGCAATTTGTTGAAAGTAAAATATATTAATACATACATGTATACTAAAACATACTGAGAATCTTTACAGGAACCTCATATCAGTAATTCAGAAGCAGGTATAAACATTAAAATTGAACCTTTAAAGATTCCAGAAATTGTCTCCGTAATATAAACTTTAAAAATGATTTTTTTTTAAAACTGAAAATGGTATATTAAGGCTTTGAATATTTAGTTAAATACCATCTCAAATCAGGGCCTTTAACATATGCCAGCAAAGGATATGCCATCCTATGGAAAATATCAAATATTGAAAAAAAATATTAATGAAATTAAACAATACAAAAAGTTAAAGAATACACATACAAAATGTCTTTATTTTAAGAGATTCCAGACATTTTTTGCACAAAATACATATATTTTTTTTTAGATTCTTCGTTGAATTATGGGTGAACTAAAATATGATACAGTTTTTCTCTAGTGCAAGTCAATTTGCGAAAACTACGGCTGAATTAACCTGTGTAACTATTACTGTGCATATTAACAATTTTATAGCCTGGTTCCAGCCTAACACTTTAAGGATATGGACGAGTAACGCGTGCAAAATTCCTACAGCTTCAAATGTATAAAACGACATTTTTTTAATATTGACATTTAGTTCATGTTGTGATATGCCCTTAATTACATTGTAAATGGATATTTCTGGATAACATAAATATGTTGTGTGTAAAAGTGTATTTTTTTTTTTATAAATAAAGATATTATCAGTCTTTGATCCATGTTCTCGTTATCTGAAAAATATTCATTTTTACACACAAAATCTTTCAAAAAAAAAAAAAAACGAAAACAAATGGAGCGGAGATCCACTCAAATGGAATAAAATTTGTATTAAACAAATACAATGTACTTTTAATTTGTCGGATCATTGCAGATTGTGGAGATTTTACATAAATTATACATAAATGCTAAATGTTATATCATAAAACATTTTGCCATAATTGAAAAATGATTTTCATTTTCTTGTTTGTCGCACTATAAGCATTTGCTAGCATTGTTCGCCTCTTCAGTTCTTTTAATTAAAAGCTTTTTTGAATAATGAACAACCAATATACTACATATATGAAAGTCTTTTAAAATATTTTAGCTCTTGTTGGTATTTCCTTTATTACAGGAATTTCTCCACAAATGTATAGACAAAGAAACAACAAATTAATTAATTAATCTGTGCATCATTCTTCGTAGGGGATTACTAATGTTATTAATCTATGCAGGGGTTTACTACTGTTTTTAATTTACGTAGGTGTTTCATATGATTATTGTTTTTTAAAATAATTTTAGATATAGCCTATGTGTATTGTCTTGTATTAACACGAAGTTTTTGATTAATAAAATAAATCATATGTACCGAAAAACATGTTTATATCTATCCAGAGTTTCCTTATACATGTTTTATCATTGGATTCTTTGAATCTTGTATGTACGGATGGGTTTTTATCGATGAGGACAAAGTGGCGATAATTAATTTTTCAACCGAGAGACTTCTTTAATATAAAGTTTTGATTTTTCCCCATACACCCAAAATTGATGTGGACACTGAAGAAACAGTTTTTTTTTTATGTTTCTAGGTTAATTGCCAGTACCAATATCTACGAAGGCAATTATAAAGCACAGTGTTTAATATCACGATAGAACAAGAAAAAGTATTCATACGGTCTCATCACATAAAGTAAAAGATGACAATAATGAGCAGTGATCATGAAATCCATAAACAATACAAAACGTGAAGATGGTCACAAAACACGGACCCCAGGAAATTCCAGAGGTAAGATCAGGTGCCGGGGAGGAGCAAGCATCCCCTGTCGACTGGCCACACCCGCCGTGAACACCATCTTTGTAGGTATCATTGTATCGCCCAAGTTTCCCATATACCTTGTATAAAAAAACATATTTTGATAAATCTATACTTTACAACTTTGCATGTATGTAATAATTTGGCAACACTAAGGAGATCTAATTGACAGTCAACTTGAAAATAAGAGCGTCTTATTTTCCTAAGTACTCCAAAATTACAGGTAACTTTTGGTTAGTTAAATGTGATTTTGCAAACCTGAACAATTTACTACGAGACATGATAACACCGATCAATATTGATTCATTTACAATTTTTATCGGTGCCCCTTAAATTCTCTCAATAACATCTATACGTATGCTTTGAAATACCAGGGAATTTATTTGATAAAATTTCTTTAAACTCCTAAACAAGTAACAATGGTCAATTTATTGTCTGAACAGCGCCAACTTGTTTATCTCTTCCTTTTATGGGCAAATGTTATTTCGGATTAAATATCCTATCGAATAAATAAGCTAAGTGTAATATTTATGTTCTTTAATCAGGAGATTTTAAAACTATGATTCATAAGACTCGTTGTCAAATGACCGAGAAAAACAAGCATGGTACTGAGGGGGGTAATTTAGTGCTTTGGCATATTGTTTAAAAAGAAATTTCATTTATAGGTAATAATAATTGCCACTTTTGATATAGGAGAAACAATACAAAATTTAGGGGGGGGGGACGTTTAAACTCTGATTTAGATATTCATCATGTTCATAGAACACCGATATGAGGGCGAAAGGGGGGGCTATTTCTGAGTAAAGTATTTTGTTAAAGAAAAAATACTTTATTATAGTTTAACACCCACCTTTAGTTGTTTGAAAAAATATTGGGCCAATTACGACCTGCAACCTCATTACTGAATGACTAATATCAGACCGAAACAACCTTTAACAACATATTACCCAAGGGTTACTGAGTAACTGTACAGTCATAAACGGGGAAACAGTGGGCAGCCGATTATTAAGGCAGGAGTATACATCTAGACATTAATTGTAGTAAAGATTTTTAGAGTCTGGACTACTGTTAAGAAGTTAAATTATTCATTTTCCTGTGCGCCTACTTCAGAGGAAAACTTCAATTACTTATTTTTCTGGGAAAACCGTTTTATTTTGATGCATGGTATGAAGGTTAATTAAGAAAAATGTTAAAAGTTAACAATTAAAAGTTCATATTTTACTGTTTTTTTTAATGAATTAACTTTTTTTCTTGTATAGCATACTGAAACACGGTTTACTTCTTAATTTGGCAATTTTTAATACTAATATACGAGCCAAGATTCTCCTCTTTTTTTTCTTGACAAGTAACGGAATCATAATAGTAGTATTTAACTACATGTATTTATATTTTTTTTTTTATTGCCAGAACCGTTTAAAAGACGTTGTATTATTTATTATCTTCTTTTTTTTGGTAATGACCCTTTAAGTTTGTGTTGTTCTCTTAAAGCTATGATCGGAAAGGAAAATAATTATCTGACATGTATTCTTTTCTGCATGATGAACTTCGAAAACTTTTAACTGCATTCCACACTATTCTGAATGGTATTGCACATATTCAAACAGGAATAATTGTTATAGAAAAAGTAAGTCTGTTGAGCAAGAGTACTTATTCCCATTGATTAGATACATTTCTTTTGTTCTTGTAATTAGTTTTTTTCTTTCTTGTTATTATGTATCTTTTACATTTGTACTTGTATATAATGAGGGTTTCTACAGACTTTCAGCCATTTTTTAAACTTTATTACTAAATGAAAAAAGTGAAGATAACAAAGTTATCGACCTCAACAGAAATCCACAAACAATAAAAATCTGTGCAAATGCAGGGCATACACTTGGGACCCCCCCCCCCCCTGAAAACTCCAGGTGGAATCATGTGTCTAGGTGAAGAATTATCTCTTATTGACCGGTTACATCTATAAGTGTGTATTCATTGAATTGTATTAAATAATGTACACATGTATTTATTATCATGCATTAATAATGTATTCAATTTTAATACATTATTGAATTCATATGTTACAAATGTATAATAAAGTATTGTTTTGAGACTGGTGAGAAGAAATACTAGTAAAGCATAACAAGTACATATGTGCTTGAAAATCGTTAAGTGCCATTTGTACCTTTGACTTAGACGTGATAAGGTTTAACGTCCTGTTTAGGGGTAATTAATGAAAAAAAGCTTCCAAACCGTGTCAAGAGCATAAAGAGGCTATTACTGCTGCATTTTATGTAACAATTTTGAGGCATATTATTTTACTCTATTTTATACTGAATTTGAATTCGTAATGTTCTGTCTATTTGATCAATTCACTAGACTCACGGCTGATGTGACCCTTCAGGTGTGACTGTCTCTTTACATTTTCAATTATTTCTTAAAGAATAACGAAGAGTTTAGGTTTTTTATATTTTTTGTTCAAGTGCAATTTTGTTTCCTATAAAAATTTAAATAAAAATAATATTTATATGAGACTTGTGTTACTGATAACCTTTATGCTGTTTATAGAGTCGGACACTTTACAATGCAAATCTGATTGTATAATTATGTTTTTTACAATTTTCCATTGTCAATGAGTACATACTCATTGGCAATTGAAAATTTTTATTTAGTGAAAGACAATAATATTACCAATATATAAAGCAATCTTGAATACTAGTATGTTCAAAGAACGATAACCTCTGTGTTTGATTTAACTTCTTTTTCATATTTTTTTTATTACTTCTAATCATTCAAGAAGGACTATTATTATTTCATTCAAACCTTCCTCAGACACTTTTGATAAGAGGAAAAAGTTTAACAAGAAGTAGGAAACAAAAAGCAAATACAGTTCGAGTTTCTGAAGGGACAATTCAAGAATTCAGTTGAAATTGTGAGCTGAATTTTTTTATTCACCCAAAATGTTGCTTCCTGTTGGCTGTTGAGATTCAGAAATCCAAAAGACGTATAACATACCGGTAAAATATTCAAACAAACAGGTGCGTGACTTTTTAGGATTAATAAAATGAAGATGTCTTGTCGTAAACATGATACCAAAAAAAAACCTTACAGAATATTTTTTCTAAGACGCGATTGATTAAGTCTAGACAAATATCAAATACTTTTCTGTATTTTTATATGGTGCAGAAGTAAAATCACCTAAAGAAAAAAACTATCAAAAAGAACAATTCACTATGTATTATTTATTTTCTCTCCTTCAAAAAATATGTTTGTTTGATAATTAAATGATGCATATCATAAATTATTTTCATGAAAAAGATGAAGATTAATTGACTGATTTAACAAAAAATACAAAAGAAGAGAAAAGTCTGTGAATAAGGCGCAAAAATGGCCAGTTGGAAATACCAGAGGTTGGATTAGGTACCTAGGAGAGGGAAGCATCTCCTATTTACTATCTTCACCTGCCGTAAACAGGTCAACTTTGTGTATTATTAGAGTAGTCCCGTAGTCAAGTTTTGTATAAAAGCAAAGGTCTAACGATAAGTTTGAAACATTTTAACCAAAAATACGACCAAATAATAGGTTTTATTTGCTTACAAAGTCATTATAATAACCAGAGAAATTTACGAAATGCTGACTTCAAACGACGTTGTTGAAATTCCTTGTAACATTAATGTTTCTTTGCATGCGCAACATGCCTCGGATAAAAAAAAAAAGTTCTTATCCAGAGCATCCTTTTTAGTACCGAACAGGTTGGTAGACATAAAACACCATTGGGGGATAGCGAGATAGTAATACATAAATTATAGAAAAGTTGAACATGAAAATGCTGGTATTGAATACTGCACAAAATGCGAATTTCTCGCTAAGACATGTTGCATAACATTTTCTAGGGCCTGAACAAGTTGTCTTCAAATTTTTTTTATACCTGCTTGAAAAGTGTGAGGATCTATATAGTGATCGGGATGTCCGTCCTTACATGTACGTCTAGCTGTCTGTACGACCGTCCGTCTGTTACACTTTGGGGTACTCATCTCTTATCCGCAATACCTCCTATACCACTGAATAAAATTCAATGAGACTTTCACAGAATTTTTGTAACATAGTGCCATGGGTCTCCCAGAGCAAAACAAGACTTTATTATTATAACCATATTGGAGACAGATGTATAATTTAATGAGCTCATTGCTTTTTCCTATCAAATTCATTTCCTCCTTAGTTAAAATCATATGTTAAAAACAGAAGGTGGTGATAATCACCAGAGGACAGCCTTCTCTACCTTTAGAACGAGGGAAAATCCGAGGGATTTCCAGTCTAATACCGGTAGTCCCGAAGTTTGATTATTTTCTTTAAACAGCAGATTACAAAATTAATGGTACAAATGTAGGGGCTAATTTTCATAAGGCTGTAGGAATTTCCAAGTCGTTTACCTGGTAAATACGTCATAAATACTCTTTCAATCAAGTACGTGTGATTGAAGTGTTGCTATTCCGTTTTGAATACAACTCTTTGAAAATTTATTTTCCCCAAGATTTTCAACCATAATTTATTTTATTTAAATACCTGAATATATGGGCCAAAGGACAATTAATGCATTTGTCAATAGAAAAACTGGAGGTATTGTGAGCAATAAGCTTCCTAACGATACCCCCTTTCCCGCCTCCAACATGATTATAATGGCCAAGTCCATGCTTTGCTCTGAGATACACGAAATAAGTGTCAGGAAAAAAAAAGAAATTGGAGTTGCACAATGGCATTATGTAATAAAGGATCTGTGAAACTATCATTTAATCTTATTCAGTACTATAGGAGGAGTTGTGGAAGATGCGTATCCTTCAATATCATAGAAAGAATGGCCGTTTACATGTTTTGCCATGGGACACCCATACAGACGGACGGAAATACCAATCACTTCGTACATACCGATCACTACAATGTATATACCCTCCCACTTTTCAAGCGGGTTATAATGAAGAAGACTCTATTGCAGAAATACTTGAAATTTATTTTAGATAAACACTTTAGGTGACGACCTCGAAATATCTCGGGTTTTCCATAACTTACTACAAGGGTTGATGCCAACGCAATATTACGGTCGTTCACCAAGCTCACCCATTTGAATGTTTCACCATGAAACGTTACATTCGAAAAATATTGAAAAAAAATGTTGGTCGGTTCATTTTCAATAAATAGTGGAATCTGTCAAAATTATATCAACGTGGCAATTTCAGGCACTTTTCATTCGTTTACCTCTATAAAAAAATTATATAATGTAAGCTTTTTCGCGAATAATTTATTACGAAATAATTTGAAGGACAGAGAAGATGTAATTTTCAAAAAATTAGTTTATTCACCCGAGAGAGAAAAAAACAGAATACATTTAACCTAAAAAAAACAGAAGTCTCTGTCGAGACTGAAGCTCTACTGGTTTGTACTTATAGCAAAGGAAGAGAAAAGTATTTAAGGTATACCTTTACTCAGATGACTTAGAATTCCACTGATAAGAACGAAAAACAACCTATTGCACATTGTACAACTATGATTGTTGTGTTAAATTTTAATTTCAAATAACTAGGTCAATAACCTCGTTTTCATGCTAGTGGCCCCTGCGTATTTCTCGGGAAATACCTCACACTATGTCCATTTTTTTCTTCACTCAAAAAATATTACAAGCAACAAACCTCTTTAAATAATGAAATATTATAGCAATGGAACAGAGTTGCATCATATAAAGAAATGAGTTAGTAGAGTTTGGGCCATAAACGTGATAATATTACAGTCCGAATTTCCTCTGCCATATTTATATTTTTTTCCTATTTTTAATCAAATATTAAAAAAATCTGAATGATAAGAACTCTAAATTATTTATAGCCTCAGGTTACTTATGTTACCCTCATTCTCATAGTATTAAAATCATATGGGGTCAATGATCAAATTATTGAGATATGTTGTCTGGAGTGGTTTTTGTACATATTTTTTTAATTTCTTTATTTCATAGCATTCATTTATTTGAAATAATTTATGAGCTTGAACACAAATAATATTTGCAAAATGATGTCTTAAAATAATGTAACCTTTACTTTGTGATTAACATTGCAAAAAATGAAAATTTTGACAAAAATGAAAAATGAAAAATTAAGTCCGAATTTCCTCTGCATAGTCATACATTGAGTTTTGTTCCTGTATATTTTCTTCAAGTACTAACATGTTAAATTTTTTAATTGGTATTGAGATAAAACTTAGTTATTTTATCCATTTAGAACAATTTTTTATTCAACATTGAAAACTTTATAAAATTTCCTTTCTGATTTCTGAAACCTGAGTAAACGTCATCCTTAAGCAGTTGGAAATTGAAAATTTTCAACAGCAATAAATAGAATAATGATCCTTAAGTCTCTTTAAGTTCTTAGTGTAGTCTACTTGCATGCCACATTATATTATAATCAGACTAAAACTGTATTTCGAGTAGCATTTTGAGAGTATTTAGAAATTTCTATTTTTAGTAACTTCGGCAACACCGTTCATTAAAAACTGATATACAGAATTATGTACCTTAGTGTAGTCTACCTGAGTGCCAAGTTATATTGAAATGGGACCAAAACTGTAGGAGGTGTAGCATTTTTAAAGAATTTCACAGAAATTTCTATTTTTAGTAACCACGGCAACACCGTTTATCAAAATCAAAAACCGATACACAGAATTATGTATCTTAGTGTAGTCTACTTGTGTGCCGAGTTATATTGAAATCAGACCAAAACTGTAGGAAGAGTAGCATTTTGAAACCATTTTAATGAAATTTCTAGTTTTGTAACCACGACAACACCGTTCAAGGAAATCAAAAACATATAAATCTAATTATGTATCTTAGTGCAGTCTACTTGCGTGCCAAGTTATATTGAAATCAGAAGAAAACTGTAGGAGGAGTAGCATTTTGAAACCATTTTAATGAAATTTCTATTTTTAGTAACCACGACAACACCGTTCAGGGAAATCAAAAACCGATATATAGAATTATGTATCTTAGTGTAGTCTACTTGTGTGCCAAGTTATATTGAAATCAGATCAAAACTGTAGGATTGATTGATTGATTGTATATTGTTTAACGTCCCTCTTGAGAATTTTTCACTCATATGGAGACGTCACCGTATGCCGGTGAAAGGCTTCAAATTTAGACCTATACTCGGCACTCAGGGCCATTGGGCAGTGAGGGTTCTTTATCGTGCCAGCGCCTACCGTGACACGGGACCTACGTTTTTAAGGTCATATCCGAAAGACCCGTGACTTTCACTTCTAGTGCCGAGCGCTTGGCGAAGGAACAGTCACTACCTTTGTTTACGTCTTAGGTATGACGCGGCGCCG